>JAECUM010012028.1:0-40410 GCA_016617855.1 Megalonaias nervosa
TGACTTTACAGCCGTTGATACCTTTACAGCACATTCTTTATCTGATAACACATTTAAACATTCATATTGATCCAAAATAACGGTTTGTTTCGAAGATATTTTTACACTAATTTATGTCACATGTTAAAAAGGACTGTGTCAAACAACTGGCAAAGACCAGCCAATGATTAGAACGTGGAGTATAATCATGTCATTAGGAACCAAAAGCGATTTATGCTATTTACTGAATGACCTTTCCAGTTTAATAACATAAAAATGTGGTACGTTACCTAGGGAAAAAATGCAAGGAAAAAATGGCTTCATATTCAGTATGAATGTTCTATTAAAGCTGGTTAGTATATGTATTATTCCAAACTGTTAAATTGCCCCTGCTTCTTTGGTCTGCTTATCGAAACCGAAGCTAAAGTTACTCATGTATATATGTATAACACGTGACTCAGAAGACTCTAAGCTAGAAGAAGAGTACGGCAAATGTACTTTCTAGGATAATTACATAATAAAATAAATTCTGACGAAGATACACCAGTTTAATGATAATTCTCCGAGTCGATATATCCATCTTGAATTAAAACAAAATACGTCTTTGCAAAGAAATACAACCAAAGTTTTAAGGACAGTTTCATCCTTTCCAGCATGACATTTTTCGATTCAAATTTTCAGCTCTTGGCTTTAATACAAGTTCTGAAAATTCCTGATAAATTTTTTTCACATTTCAATTAATTGTGGAATATACACGAGTTAGAAAGTAGTAGAATTTATAAATCTTTTAAATAGCATCGCTCTTTTCATTAATTTCTCCAACATGCCGCCGATGCCTTATTTATTACATTCTTTATGGTTTTGGGTACTCAGAGATGATCGAGCACATTCTTTACTTATGATTGTATAACTGAAGAATCCAAATGAAGACGCGTTGACCTTCATGACAGTGAGTTCAGATAGTGTGAATGGTAAAGTAATAATGAAAAGCAGCAGCATCTGGACATGTCAGTAGAGTCTGTTGATTACGATAGGCGGGGTATCAGATCCACTTCATCAAAAATGATATGTCCGCAAAACTCACCAATATATCCATCACAAAACATGTGGATATTCCCTCCAGGTATGATACAAGCAATGCACCACCCACCCGATTTGCATCGAAAAATGTATTTGATCTGCTAGAAATTCAATTTATATTTCGCTACAATACATCCGAACAACATACATGTACGCCAGTATTAAACGAGAACCATACCAGCAAACATTCCTAGACGCAAGTATTCCACTAGAAATGATGGTCCTCAACAACCCACTTTCTATCTTCGAACACAAATGGCACTAATCATCATAACGTGTCGAAATCTTCATCAGCAAAAGTCAAATGTAAGACACGCTACAAATTGTAACCATTACAATCCCATGATACACTGTGAACAGAAATAACCAAGATGTGTAGCAGGACAGTTTAATATCATCTGTAATGGACGAAGTAAAGCTATTTCTGTTCAAGAGGTAGAAAAGGGTTTGCTTAAAATAAACTTAGGCCACAGTGTTGATCCAGATATGATCATTAACGAGTGTATTGACAATGGAAAAATATTCTTTTAAACACTTTTGAAACTGAATTAGAAAGTAATCACTTTCAGCTAATGTGATCTGATAGTTTAGTTATACCATTGCATATAAAGGGAAAATTAATTGATATCAATAATTGTAAAGTTATGACACTTCGTGGTTGCGTAGGTGAATTATTTACATGTATGCTTAATAATGGTCCTATTGACTGGGCAGAAAACTATCACACTTTTATCTAAGCACAAGCAAGCTTTATAACAAATGTAAGTACAGATGACAATATGTTATATCAGTTTGGGTAAAACTGTTATATTGTGGATTGATATATTTCACCAAAAGCCTTTGATTACATAGTATGGGATAGCGTATGGTATAAACTGATAAAGCTTTGTTTAAGGGGAAATAGTCTAGATATAATTAAGTTGATGTACAGTGATGTAATGTCAGAAGTTAACTAAGATGATATATTCAATAACGAATTATCTTGCCTTGATGGTGACTGGCAAGGTGAATGTTTATCACCAATTCTGTTTCAATGCTGGTAATTGATTTAGAGGAACGATTTGTCATACATGATATTGAAGGTATAGAAATTGACATATTACACAGTTTTATTTTTTTTTTTTTTTTTGCAGATGTTATTACTATTTTGCAGGTTTGCTCCAAGACCGTCAGAAGTGGGCTTTTAAGTTTTTCAAAGATTATTGTGATAAGCTGAAACTTGTGCTTAAGACTTTGAAGCACTTGGGTGGTACTGTTACCTAGATAAATAAAATTAATTTCTGTGATGAATAAATATAAATAGTAAGTTTATGTATCTTATACTTGTTCTGAGTTCTGGTGGTTCCATTACCGACCACATTTGCAGAGCAAGCTAAAATTGTGATATTTTTACTTTAAAAATACTTTTAAAAATTTACATCTTTAAGAGCATGTCATGTAATAAATTATTTGAAAGACTGATCAAATCTTAAATTATTTGTCGCTACGTTTGGGGCTTTACTCCAGCAAAATGCGTTCAAAGACTGCAAAAGAATATTAGTGGTGAGGGAGATATAACAAAATGATTATATTTATGGGGAGTTTGGGCGTAAAGCAATGATAGTAAATACATTTTATCACATTGTGAACTATAGGTTTAAGATATTAGACACAAAGGATGATTGTGATGCTGAACGATTTAGAAGTTATAGTCAATAAAGCAATTTGGGTACTGTCACCATCCAGGTACAGTAATGTAAATAATGCTGCAGAAGATGTGCATTTAAAAGTTTCGAACCCTTACTTAGCGAAGCTGACACCCTAAATACATATAACAACTCAACATTCAATAGATACAAAATTTTATAAAAATTGCAAAGAATCATATTAATAAATATATTCAACATAAAGACTTCAACTTCTGCTCAGTACAGTAGACACTGTAAATGACCTGGTTAATCCAATTCCCATTTAATAAGTTAACGCATCATTCGGAATTTTCCGATCTACGTGTGAGATAGAGTCACTGTTCTTTGTGTTGTCCCTTCTACTCGCTTGGGTCAGTCTTTTTCCTCCTCTCTTCTTTCCTTCAGTCTTTCGTTTCCACCTCTTCCTCCTTTCTCCTTCCTTCCTCATTCCGTCTACTTCTTCTGCCTTTATTCCTTCTGCCTTCTACTTTTTCCTACTTTCTTCCTTCCTTCCTCCTTCCACTCTTGACTTCTTCTTCCCTCTTCTATTATTTTGCCGCCTCGTGCGTACACCCTGGAAGGTTCTGAAGGAATACAACAAGGGACATAATATCTTGCCTCATACCCTATCTTTCAGGAATCCATCACTCTCTCACAGACACTCCTTCAGATTAATAGGTGACAAACCTTACAAGATCCTATATACATCCATATATCTCCGCTTCCATAAATCGTACATGCCTTACGCTACAACATACGAATAACATTACTTTTATGAATATGGTAATACACATATACCATCTAAATATTTATGTATTTCTACACGGTAACCCACAACATAGTTAATGAAGTAATCATTCATACCGCATGTATCATAAAATTAAGAAATGTATATCTAAATCAGGGTCTAACATCGCATAACCATCAATCAACGCTTATTGCATTCTAATAAATGTACATCCACATCCATAGACAAGCATTCTAATAAATACAAATCCACATCATAACAAAATTAAACATGATTACAATAATGGACGGTAACACAACCTATTTAACTCAATCAAGATATCGTGTTACCTTTCGAAGCGTTTGAATCCAATTCTAATTCTCCTTTACGAGATAAGTCAACGGGTTGGCTATTTTTTTTAGAATTCGCTTACCCACACAGTTTCCCTTTCCACGGAAGGTGTAGTCGGAGCCATATTCACGCGTCTGTACTCTTCCGGAATTCTCAGCAATCTGAAATCTCAGTGAAGTTTTCCTATACAAATGATGCCTGTTCCCGCTTAAATTTTAGACCACGACCCCATTCTGTTTGAGCCCTCTAGTCGACTATATTTGATTGGTCCGCTCCCCTCGTTTGAATTTATTTCAACGTCAACCATAGCTCTCTTGGCGGCTTTAACGCGGTGCGGGGTGGGGATATAAGAACCGACTCGGCAATAGTCGACTATGTTCCTCTGAAGCAATCTTGGTGACTCCGGACTGCTTACCGTCTGTGTAGATTATCCCGTTCACTGGTATATGTAAATTGAAAATTCTACTGCGACCAAAGTTTGTTGCAGGTGTATTTAGTTAAAGATATTTTTTTTCAATTTAGGATTCTGTTTTAATGAATGAATCAGTAACACTAGCATATGTTTTAATGAATGGATCGGTAACACTAGAATATGTTTTAATGAATGGATCGGTAACACTAGAATATGTTTTAAAGAATGGATCGATAACACTAGCATATGTTTTAATGAATGGATCGATAACACTAGCATATGTTTTAATGAATGGATCGATAACACTAGCATATGTTTTAATGAATGGATCGATAACACTAGCATATGTTTAAATGAATGAATCGATAACACTAGCATATGTTTTAATGGATGGAACAATAACACTAGCATATGTTTTAATGAATGGATCGATAACATTAGCATATGTTTTAACTGATTTACAAATTAAAATAGATTTATCCAGACCTAGATTACGAACAGTTGTCGAGCATTATTTTATCAAAATATTGCAAATTTGTATTTACCTTGACAACCTATTCATTGAAATAAAGAAACGCAGTTTCTAAATTTAGAGAATCCCCTCACAGTATATAGATTAAAACCGTTAGCAGGGCGATACCATGTAAACCAATTAATGATAGACTTGGTATATTTGTAGCCTCCTTGAAAATAAATATCGTTTTGAACTTAAAAACTTATTTTACCAAAGATTTAAGGTCCAGATACAAATATGAGTATTTCAGAAAGAAAACAACAACAAAAAAAAATAAAAATAAAATAAATAATGATAGAACGCTTAAGAACACAGAATGCCAGAATTGTGAATAATTTAGCTGCTTACATTTACAAAGCTTTTCAGCATAAAAGCAGCATCCTATATTCAGTCATCTTGTAATTTTATTTGACTTAAATAATAATTTGAACTGCATAACATTTGATTCTTTCGTCATATTATTACCCGTAATAATGTATACTCTATTCTTGTGAATCAATCTGCTCATTTGATTTGTACCGTGTCTTCATGAATGTGTAAATTTATTTCTTACTATATTTTGTTCTTATATTATACAATATCGATGATGGTATCTTGTTGTTTATTGTACTGTCCGCCATTTAATTCAGCTAACTGAAAATATATCCATTCAGTCCGTTTGGGCTATTGGAATAAACAAAGGTTCTGCCTACACACACACCGGATTATAAATTTGACTGGGTCTAGAACTTACTATTATATGTATCCACAGTTGATTGAGATTAACAAAGTAATCTACCACTCAGTCGGTTTCAGAGCATGGCCTATAATCTACAACACGCCCCTATATTGAGAGCCATAGGACTTTTTCATTGCGTTGCTAAATGTATTAGATTTCTTTGCTTGCTAATTAGTGCTGAATGGGATAGGTCCAATGACTTCTCATGCTACTTGGAAGATTCTAAAATACCCGTCCCTAAGAATACCACGACTGAATTTGCATGCATGCATGCATGCATGTATGTATGTATGTATGTATGTATGTATGTATGTATGTCATCTCTCTTATACACTATGCGTTCTCGGCAAGTTATTGAACAGACTCGGAAGGGTAATGCTACTTAAGTTATCACACGTCCTTTTTAACCGTTCCATTTTAATCGTCGCAGCATGACAACTTTTCCAACCTGTTCAGACTCGTTACAGCTTGATTCGTTACGTATGCCTTTGAGTATACAAATCATCCTACGATACGTCTTGATTTCGAGAAATCAAATACAATATTTTCACTTTTTGCAGATTCGCGCTGTTGTTCTAACAACAAGCAGTCTAGGTATTCTCTTTGCTTATCGGTTTGGTGTTTGTAATGTGAATGTAATTTGTTTCTTCCCCTGACGAAGAACTTGATCATATATGCATACTTATTACTTCAAATGCAAAGATAGCTCTTCGATTCCGTTAAAGGACTTAGAGTTTTAATGAAATTTTCTATCCTTCTGTAAGTCATGATATTGTCGTTTATGATTCGATAAAACTCGCTTTTCACTGACATGAAAATGTTTTTAAGATATAAACCGTCTTATAGTTAATATGATACCAACAGTAGCCTATCAAATCGTGACAGATTCGATTATAGGCATATGCGCAAGAACACTGTTCTACATGCAGTTAAAACTCTAACGATAAATCTGCCAAACGTTAAACCTCAGTAAAATAATAATGCCATGTCTCTTCCATTTAATGATCAACAGTTATGAGTGCAAGTGACATAACGCTGTCAGTCTAATATGCACGCAGCAGCTACGGAAGGTGGTCGTTTAAATTTAAAAAAAATCGGGCTGGCTTGAATGAGGGATTCTTCCCGACTAAACGAGATTATGATGAAATTCCAGGATGTAGTCTTATAGATATGGAGACGTCAGAAATTTAGCTGTTTTGGAAACCGGTACATGACAAGACATTGTAAATATTCAACGTATGCATCAATAGTTACTCTTTCTTTTGTGAAATGAACATCAGCATCTAAAACATGGTCTCCTCATGCATTATGGGAATGTGAATATCAGCACGAGCGCCATATTTCTCCAGTATGGGTTTCATTTCGATACCACAATCGGGTAATTCACGTGATTCATGCGTCGGATAAATTTAGATGGCTTCAGATGATGGGCCCCTAGATTAATATAACGTGTTGAACATAATTGCGACAATAATGTGACAGGATGGGACATGATGATACATGTCTGCAGCATGATGCCGCAGTGCTAGACATCAGTATAAACTGCCACACTGTAGACATCGTAGTGATATCACTGAAAAAGTGTTAGCTACTTTAAAAAATCCAAATCACACACCAGCTCTATTTACCTTGTGTTATTAATGTGTAATTCTGGTACTAAAATGTGATAACTACGGTATAACTAATTATGACTGCCTTATGAACGCTATTGTATCAATTATCACGATTGCATTATGAAAACTACTGTCTAAAGTGTCACAACTGCAGTATAAAAACTACTCTATAAATTTTCACAAATGCAGGGTCCCAACGTTGCCACCAGTGGCATATGTTCTGCCACTGCAGTCGCTGCAAAAGGCTTCGGTGGGAGGGAGAGGCAGAGGTATTCAAGAAGGGGGTCTAAAATATAAAGTAATTGGAGGGGGTCAACATTTGAAGTTACCATACTCTTTACAACTAATTTATTTTTTTGTTGTTTTGAATTGCTTTAGAGGAACTGTCCCGTTCTTGGTAATCGTTCAACTCCAATGCCCAACATCTACAACAGAACTGGCATCATATTGAATCGTCCGATCATCTATTTTAAGAAGTTCCTTTGATTGCGTACGATAGACATAAAAAATCTCATTGACCCTCTGGTACGTGTCAAGACAACTTCAAACAAGTCCAGACATGCAGGCAGATATCGCTGCAAAGACAAGCGGTGCCTAATTGTCAAGCAATTATTAGTTAGTTGATTAATTAGTCCCGAGACTGACTCTTTAGGAAGTTCCTCAACAGGAGTTAACTACACCATCCATCAAATTCGGATGTCGAAACGAGAATGCATTCTATCTTATGATATGCATTATCTGTGCCACTAAATATGCTAGCGAAACCTTTGATTTCAGAAAGAGTAGGAATAACCACCAAAGATACATTCGCAACAAAATTAACCCGAAAGTCGGCAACCACTGCAACTCAACTGGACATTTAGTCAAGTCCCTCTAGAAGCTACCGATTGAATAAAACTTCTTATTATCGGACACAGAATGCACACGTATAGGTCGATAATGCATTCTGCAATTGAAAACTAATGATGAATTCGGCCTAAATGAAAAACAATAATCTTCACCTTGCAGTCTTATAAAAATTACAACTTGGCATCAGTTTTTCACTCGTACGCAATTTTTGTGATACAATTTACCCAAATAATTATGTTTTTATTATTATTATTATTATTATTATTATTATTATTATTATTATTATTATTATAGTTCTTGTCCACTATCTCGCTATAATTCGTTTCATACTTTCCGTTAGAACCTCCATGCTGAACTTAAACTGAATATAGTTTTTTAATCAAATATTCTGGATGGCATGGATTTGTCGTCACGCTGTGCTTCCATCTTTTGTTTGCATCCTGGAATTAGGTCAAAATATGTTACTTTTTATGTGATAAATACAATTATCTGCTGGTTTATTCTCATTACACAATTTTTTTTTATATATCTCTTGCTCTAAATTCCTCCTAGTGGTTCTAACGTGGAGGAATTTAAATTAGTTCTCAGATTTTTTGGTTCATGTTAGATTTGCATATGCAAGCTGTTTATTTTCCTGACGAAGAGTTTGTTAAGCTTGAAACGTTTGGGAACCGTTCTGAATTTGCGCCAATATAACTTTTTGTGTCAAAATACATGTTTGGGGTAGAAACACAGGAATATTATCTGACTCAACATTAAAGTAATAAAGTCACATAATTACATACTTATGACATAAATAAAGGATCTAAAATGTGTAATGATTTAGTATTGAATGTTTGAAACGAGCTGAATAATGTCCAGCTTTTTGCGAGCCTTGGCGGGCAAAATTATTACCCATTTGAGATTCTGTTTATCACATAGTTTTTATTTCAGAAGAAATTATTTGGATAGAAAGAAGAATGAATAATTTCGCTCATTCTGACAGACGTTGTATCTTTCACTCGTTGTGCGTAAAAAAAACCCAAAGTTGAAATAGGAAAGTAGATTATAAGTTTTTCTAACTGTAATCAAAGAATAAGCGTCCATCCAAAATAAACAGAACAGTTTACAAAAGACAATTCATTTTTCAACACAAAATGTCAAATGCGTGTGATGTCACATTGTTTGATACGGTGCATAGTACCGGTTTGATTTGGCCTACACAACACAGTGCCAGTATTTACCTTGAAATTCCAGATTACAACTAAACATTACATTGTTGCGATATTTTTGTGAAAAGAAGATTACTGGATGTACATATTTACTGTAATGTCTTTGTGACCGGATATTTGCAGTATTTGATTTGGAACATTAGCAGCAGGGAGGGTGAACAGACCACTTGCTTTAATTATATTTGCCAAAAAGGAGGATGCTAAAAAAGCCGAAAATACAAGGTCAATATCGTCGAAACAAAGCCTCTCAATAACCAATTATTTTAGATGATTTTTTTTTTTACTTCATTTTTGAAGCGTTTTTTTTTTTTTCACTCACTTGTGCGTGATCTTTAACGTGCTGAATAACTACTCGTGGACGCACCCTCCCTGCTGCTGTAGTGTCAACCAAAAATTTTATCAAGACCTATACGATACCTAGACCTGGAGTCATGTAAATTTATCGTTATAAGTCCATACGGGGTTGACTGAGCTTGTGAAAATAAATTCTTAAACTTAGTTATATCCATGTTACCAGAGCAGCACGTTTGATGAATGTATGCGTATCAACACCGTTAAGCACAACTAAAACATTACAATTATCTCCGATCACTTTAGGTATCTGTGTATACTGCGGGTAACATAAATCACGTCTGTGTTTAATGTCTGCCTCGGGAAAATATCCTAGCTGGATTTGACTGTTTGTCCAGCATCTCATCATCGTATACTACGAGATTATTAATACGTCCATCGAGGTCATCTATAGATGGGGCTTTATCAATATCGGTGATAAAATCAACAACATCATCATTGTCGCCGTCTTCATACAACGACTTTGCATTTTCATTAATATCTTTAATTACTTCATAACATCTCCGATCATCTACGGATGGCGCCCCTAAATACAGTTTATCCCACTTGAGCCATCTAATTATCAGACTGAGCAAGAATTGTGTTTTACCAGATCCAGATGGTCTGATTATTATCATCCTTATAGAATTTGGTAGTGCTGGATGATGTTTAACTGGCTCCCGCGCTCGTATCGTTGAAAAGTCAATTATATCCATAATAATAAATAACATGGATCTATATTGTGTTCGATGTAGAGCACCCACGTCCACCAGTGGATTAACTACAGTGACAACCAAAAATAAAAAACGTGCTCTTACAGGTAAATGCAAAAAATGTGGTACAAAAAATTTAGATTTATTTAGTCGAAAACAAAAACCGGCGGTGATATTGCTACTTCCTTGGAAAAATTACCAGGAACTCCATGGTCTAAATACCCTGGTGAAAAACATCTACCAGGATATAATTATTGTGGTCTGGTAACCCAACTTGATATTCGACCAAGACCTGGAGAGTATCCAATAAACGCAGTTGATCAAGCGTGTCATGTTCATGATGTTGCGTATAAAATAAAAAATTTACAACAACGGCACCTCGCAGATGTAAAGTTGATTCATGCGTTAAATTCTAAACCTGATAAATTTCTCAGAGAAAAACTTGCTAGCTTCCTAGTAAAATCTGCGATGAAAGGTAAGCTAATGCTATGGCTGGTAATTAATCATATAACTATTATAATGGAATCGGTTTATTATAGTCCAAGGGGATATTGGAGAGGCAGAGCAGCGATTAGTAAACCTGCTGATGCAGCAAATGTCTCACGTTCTGTTACTGCAAATTGGTTAGCACGACAGGCAATAATGCAAATTTATCTACCACCACCTAAAACAATTCAGTACGCACATTTTGATGTCAGTACTCCCAATGAAGTTCATCAAGCAGATATTTTGTTTTACCACATGATACTATTAAAACAAGTGGACGTCGATCACGCACATACAAATGCGCGTTAACTGTCGTTGACGTTGCAAGTAGATATAAAGAAGCAGAACCACTATCAACTAAAACAGCATCTGAAGTTGCATCAGCGCTTGAACAAATTTATCAACGAGGACCCTTGCGATGGCCACAACTATTACAGGTTGATCCTGGTAAAGAATTTCTTGGTGCAGTATCATTGTTGATGAAGCAACATAATGTTAAAATCAGACGAGGACATACCGCAATTCATCGTGATCAGGCAATCGTTGAGCGATTTAATCGAACACTTGCTGAGCGGTTATTTGGGTATCAGTATGCGAAGGAAATAGTTCAAAAAGACAAGAGATCTCGTGAATGGGTTGCAAGACTACCAAGCCTGATAACTCCGTTGAATAATGAAATTACTCGTGCAACTTCTATGAAACCCACCATCGCGATTACAAAGAAACATACCAATACAACGACATGACTCTTCCTCTCAACCAGTACTAGATAATGTGACTGTGAGGTATTTGTATGAACCCGGTGAACTTGAAGGAGGTATAAAAAGAGCAACTGATCTTATTTGGAGTGTGACAACACATAAAATTTCCAGCGTGGTTAGATCCACATGTAGATCTGCAACCTACAGACTAGATTCCACTGCTCCTCAGCGTGGATTTGTACGTGAACAATTATAAGTAATTCCTGAAGACACACAATTACCACCACGTTCACTTCTATAAACTGGTTCCAGGGCCAGCACCCCTACGTCGATTACATTCAAGACAGGGAGCACCACATTTTCGCGTGTGTGACCAAGACTACTATTAATTCTATCCAGGGTAAACTGTCCTGGATTATTATTGAATACTGCCACAACATATTACAGTTACAGCTTGTACAGTGATTATTCTGTCATTGCTTCAGTGTCATGATAAATTCAACGTCGAGATCAAAGTCGCGGTTATTTTTTTTTTGGTCAGATTGTCGATAACCAGATAAATTTTTTTGATGACGAAGTCGTTATTTACATCACCAGTGATTTCTTCGGTTATTACACAATCCATAATAACCCTTGCAGCTGAGATATTCTTCTGACTCTAGACACCGCGAGATAAACTAAATTTGACCATTCGATCCGATCATCAATAATCCAGATATTGTATCAGAAATAGTATTTATCCTTATGATGAATGAATCGTTATAGCGTATCCTAACGTCCATGGAGTTTTACTCATGCTCAACGCGCTCTCAACAGCACTGACAGAAACTAAAACAATATCATTTAGTACAAGATTTTGTTTTTCATCAGTTCCAGGAATTTCAACTTCAATATTCTGTTGTCGAGTATCTGCTGGTCGATAACACAGTGGTACAGGTAGATTTGAAAACTTTTCTTTGCGTTTAGATAATAATTTATCTTGCAGTGTATCACGAACTATCTTTCTACTTGCAACTATCAAATCATTTGGTCTCCAGAAATTCCAAAAATCATTCATCGTAGTCTCTGGATTCACTCCGCGTATTATTTCGCACTGTATTCTATCTGGCTGCAGTCTGATTAACTTTTTAAATTCCTTCAGTGGTTCATCAATAGCTCTATGATCATCATTTATTTCCTCATAATAATCTGCAAATGTTTTTAACCATTCGTGCGGAGACTGTCCAACAAAAGGTGGTGGTTGACCATGATCGCCACACATTATCACAGCAGTATTCTTTGTCAATAACCAATCAAGAAATATTTTTAATACTTCCAACGATACCGTGCATATTTCATCCCGGATAATAATCTTAGGAATATATTTCTCACCCATCCGCAATGGAGTCCATGCGTCTCCGCACCATCTAAAGAAACTATGATAAGTTTGAGATTTCACCCCTCATTCATTCATTTCTCTGGCGAGTCTGTGTGTGTGGGCGTCAGAACAACCATATTAAAATTCCGAAATAATTCAACTGCACGTGTTGTTTTACCAGAACCTCCAGGCCCATTGAGATAAACGGTTTCATGTCTGGATACAGGATCAAACACAGATGGCGCTGATGATTTTGATACTTGATTGTTATTCTTGTAATATATTTCCGCGATTTCGACGTCTGCGGATTCAGAATAATCAAATATGTTTTCGCGTTTTATTCTCCATGATTCCCATTCACCAGTACCAAATAGCGGTTTTAGCAAATCTAAATATTTTTTATTTATATAAAATGAATCAGTGGCGACTCTAACTGCGGTATCAGGAAATCTGTTTATCATCAATAATAAGTTTATTGAAACATAAGCAAGCATCAAAGATCTCAAATGAGTAAACTGCGGTGATTCACCATCAATAAAGCTCACAACTGTACCTAATTTAGTGCCGTCCGACAAATAAGCATTACTCCGGCTTATAAACGTCTTTCTCTCCGTTGCATCAGCAATTATAAAATCGAGTTCGGCATTGTTCATAATTAATCTTGTGCAATGTCGCTTATAATCACATGAACTTCCTTGTGTGAACTTACCAATTATTTTTCTGCCGAGATCTTTTGCGAGTTTTTCATTATTTTCTCTGTTGTATCCGGATACAATATTGATAAGTTTAACAACTTCATCCTCGTCAAGATTAGGAGATTTTTCCCTGATATCTTTTTCTGCATCAAACTTATCTGGTTGTGGCAACCAAACTTGTTTCTGCAGACGATATGATATAATTGCTTCATTCACGCGTAACGATATCAATATCGCTACATCAATCATGTATCGTAATAGTACTATTGGAGCCCAATGTTTTTCTGAAACATGTTTTCCAAACCACGCATAAACAATCGGATGGAGATTTTGTGCAAACTCGAAGGACTCTATACAAGCAAATCCAGTCATGTCAAAATCTGGCAAAGGTCCATTTATCGCAACTCTGGTCATTTCGTGTATTGGATGACCAAATCTTTTTAAAGTATTCAGAACACTCTCCGTATCCAAGAAAACTTCCAAGATAACAGGCTACCATATCAACTGAAATAACGTCGTTATAATCGTATTCGGTATTCCATAATCCGCCGTGTCCGTATTGGATACAACTGTGTTGGACGTCTTCAAGAAATTCCAATCGTGTCGGTTTCTATGAATTTTTCTCCTGAGCAGCGTGGGCAGCAACTGATGGAACGGTAAAACAGTGATTCAGTAATTGTTCGATAACATCATCGTTCGTGTATTTCAGCGCAAGATTTTTCATTTCTTCGTGGAGTGATTCTGCACGATAAATTTCTCCGCTAGGCCTTACAAACTGATCGTAATTTCCATCATCGGAACTTTGAAACAGCCAGACAGATACAGGGTCACTCTTACTTATATTTCTGATAAAATCAAATACATAATCATCATAAAATTTAACTGTTCTGTCTCGTGGAAATATTGTCACCGCGGACGTCCATGCATGTGAGTTATGATCAATAATTATTATCGGAGCTCCCCTTGATTCGTATTTCGGTTTGTATAAAATCTCTCCTGTTAATGTCATCACCATAATCGGCAATTTTTAATTTTTTTTCTAGTTCAGGAACGTCTTTGATACACGCTTCGGTATCTTTAACTGTTTCTGCCCACTCGTTTTGTTTTTTACATCTTAGATCCGTTAAACCGTTTCCACGTATCGCGTTTGTGATGTGTTCTGTAACTCGCTCAGCTGCACAATTTATCCTTGACAGTTTCATCGGTTTAAGATCATCGACACTCGGTTTATCATTTAACAGATACAACGCATAAACAACTGCAGTCACCGGATATGCTCGTTCAAAACATGGTTTGTCATTACCAGTCAATGTTCCAGGTTTGGAATTTTTATTCAGCGTTACGATGCTACTTCCAACGGTCACTCAGACAAGGTCACGTTTGTCACGGATAATCCAAGTGTCGTCGTCTGTCTGTACAATAAATTTTATCAGAATAATATATCGCTGATCACCTTGATGAACATCAAGGTAGTTAATAATTTTCTTTCCTCGCTCGTCTTTCATTGTAGCATCGACAACACTTTTGAGTCTGATTGTTGACCACGTATGAGCCGCACCATCGTTGCGAAATTCCTTCTTGGCTTTACTGATACGATCAGTTATATCTTTATTCATCAAAGCCAGATCTTGCATCGAAAAACTAAAATTAAATTCTGGCAGTTTGTCAAGATCAAATCTAGCTCTAGAAGGCTTAATTGTGGATAATCTCGTAAATTCCTCCATATTATAGTTAAGGCAAATATATGTTTAACTAAACTTTAATTATATATGTAATGATACAAGCAAAGAATCAATGCAGATGGCTTATGATAGGATTTAGAACTCCTTGTAACGAAGCATGTGTAAAAGAATTATGTGGATACCACATGCAAAGCTTTCGACGTGGAAGTCTAGGACCAAAACCGTGTTTACGATGCCGTGTTGGGGTTCGACGAGAAACTCGGTTGTGTGTGCAATGCGGCGGTAAAAAATACAGAGAGCTGAAACAATATTATGATTACAAAAATGTCGAGTCTCCCATAAAAACCGCCGAAGACTATCTCGCCAGATTTTCAAAATAATGATTTAGACAAATAATATTATTATATAAATGGAAGAAAATGAATTTGTGAAACATCTATCATTAAAAATTATGAAGTATCTCTTGATGGTGTAATCAGGAACTGTCGATTAAAAAAAACAGTCAATGGAGTTGTCATTAATACTGGTTATCATATATTTAATGTTGGAAAAAAATAAAATATATCTTTATCATCGATTCGTGTGCGAATGTTTTCATGGACTGATCAAAGACGGACTTGTGATTGATCATATTGATCGAGATCGAAAAAAAATCTATTTATGTAACTTACAAGCAATTACACAGAGTCAGAATGCAGTGCGAGGGGGTACTGGAAAATATACTAAATTTCCAAAAGCTGTTAAGTCTGTAAACGCAGAGACTGGTGAAGAAATAATATTTCCATCAATGAACGCGGGTGCTAAATATTTTGGTATCTTCCCGCGTTCGGTAGAATTTGTCGCAGATAATATATCCAAATCGGCATTTTCAAATAAGTATGATCAGCGGATAATTTTTGAGTACGCCACCACTAGTTGACAAAGCGAGATAACTCCGTCAAGCTAATTGAGCAGTTGTCCCGCTTGATTACATAACCGCAACTCTTTTTTTTTGTGTGTCGTCTGTAGTCAGTGGTTGTAATTTACGTCTTTTCACTCTAATAAATTTAGATTGTTCACGAGTTTGATTCAGGTAGGTTATTTTTAGATTTTCCAGTTATGTATGTACGCTCAGTAGGTCACACAACATTTGTGTTAGCTGTTTACAGAACTCCCAACCACATCCTGCAGAAATATATTGAGATTATAAAATGCAGGTATTTCAGAAATTAAAATGAATCAACACTGCAGTTTGTAACTCTTGAAACGTGTGTGAAATTTATTTTAGATCCACACTACAGTTCACATACAAGTTGCCTGCTTATCCTGTATAAGTAACTTCGAAATATATATTTGCAAGAATGGGACTGTGGTACAGTGTTAAGAACGTTGGATTCTAATACTGAGACCAGGGGTCGATCCCCGTGACAGAGACATTGACGATGGGGGCAGTATGATGCCATATTTTTCTAGAATAGTGGGGTCTCTGCCCAAAAAGATTTCATGTACACTTCCTGACCACGTCAAACACGTGGTGGGTGTTGTTTTTCACTCACCCCGGCGTTTGATATGGGGGGGGGAGTGTACATGAAATTAAAAAATCTAGACAACTCTCTGAATTCCTAAAATTTCGTTTCGTTCATTTAGGAATTCGCCTGGGAGTGTGTGTCTACGAAAATTGAAGCCCCTCAAAAATAAACAGTAGGGTGATGTAAGCTCCTTGACCTTGTGCCCTCACTGAAGTGTGCCCCACACAAGGACGTTCATAAGGAATGTTGCCAAAAGAAAAAGTATCATGTGGTATCTGTGGGTCATAAGAAAGGCATATGCAAAAAACTAGGGTCGACCCCCCAAAAATCTAGGGTCATCAACGAAAAGACCCCAAAAAACTAGGACCTCATGAGCTTTAATGGCAATGAAGGGATCCCGTGGAATGGTAGACCGACCATCATTGCTGCTGTTTATTTTTGCTGTTTATTTTTTGTTTATTTTTATTATTCAGAAATATTTTTATTTTATTAATATTTTATTTTTATTCAGAAATATTTTTATTATTTTTTTTTATTTTATTTTATTATTATATTATCCAGAAATATTTTATTATTTTATTTTTACTATTATATTAATTCTGATTTTGTTTTTATTATTATATTTCTGATTCAGAAATGCTTTTATTATTTTATTTTTATTATTATATTTCTGATTCAGAAATATTTTTAATATTTTTTATTATTATTTTAATTCTGATTCAGAAATATTTTTTTAATTAATCAGAAATATTTATTATTTTATTTTTATTATTATATTAATTCTGATTCAGAAATATTTATAATTTTATTTTTATTATTATATTAGCTCTGATTCAGAAATATTATTATTATTTTTAAATTATTATATTAATTCTGAGTCAGAAAAATTTGTTATGTTATTTTTTATTATTATATTAATTCTTATTCAGAAATATTTTTATTATTTTATTTTTTCTGATTTTTTATAATTCTGATTATTATTTATCTGATTTAGAAATATTATTTTTTTTTAAATAAATATTTATTATATAATGAATCAAGAAAATATTAATGCTGTTATTGTTGCTATTAAGCAATTACAACATAACGGTATAAAAATTTCTGATGAACTTGATCCTGAAAAAATTATGTGTGATTTTGAATCATCACAATTTCGAAAATCCGAGAACAGATATACACTACCAGCCGATTACAGATTCATAAAGTTGATTCAGCAGGCAATGTCACAGTCGTTGGCAGCAGTTACAGATGCGCAGGTAAAATTATTTGTTCAACTTGTACGCTCAATCGAAAAAATTAGGTCAGAAATATCTCACGAGTACGAAACAAAAAGACTTGTGAACGCTCGTATAAGACAGTTGAGAGAGATTATGTCCGCAAACGAAGCCGCGAAAGAGTTACTGGCTGAAGACAAAAACGAGTGTTACTCTACCCACAGTGAAAGTGAATGTAGTGACAACGAAACCAACGGTGTCACCGTGACTGTGGTATCAGCTAAACAAAGTGAAAGTTGAAAGTGAAAGTGTCAAGGGAGGAATGACTACTAAAAAATATATTTATTTTTATTATGATAATATTTATTTTTATTCAGAATCAGATTTATATTTATTCTGATAATAATATCTAATTTATTCTGATTGAGATTTATTTTTATTCTGAATCAGATTTATTTTTATTCTGATAATAATATTTATTCAGATTTTATTGTTCCACGAACGCGAAATCTACGATGACGCTCTTAGAGTTTTACGAACTCACGAACGTAAGATCTATGATCTCATAAAGAGATTTAAGCTTAATGATTCTCCTTGTAAATCCAAAAGGTGTCCAGACTGATCAGTAAGCTTAAAATTTATCCTTGATAACAGTGGATTATGACATCGTAAATAAACAGGGTTAATTGGTTCTGATACAATTAAATACCCTGGGGGAACTTGAGGGGTAAATGTGTATAGAATGTATCCTTGCTTAGCCTGGTTGGATTTTTGTAAATCTACTTGATAGCTGCCATCGACGACGTCACATACTAGACTGACTGCGATCGTTGATGTTATATTTACAATACCAGGTGATATATGACGATCTTCACCGTATGGATCGTTGTTATATTTGAGAATATCTGCTGGCGGGATTGCTTTTTTCCATGATTCTGGTATCTGTGGAAAATGTTAATCAATGACGTCACTGAAAATAATAGTAGTTTCTATCAGCGATGTAAGATCATTGATTATTTTTTGAATATGTGTGTGGGGAAACGATTTTAATTTATGATGTACATTTTTGTTTATAATATGTTTGATATAATTAAAATCATATGATATTTTATTCAACTGTTGAATTTCATCGATGATGGCTCTTTTTGTATCCTCGTAATGCTGCTTTATGATTTCAAACAAATTACTAATATCATTGGAAACTCGTTCAAATTCATCACCCATTGCTTTACGTATATCAACGATGGGTTGTTTACTAAAGTGTGGATGCCCCTCTGCATAAATTTTCCTTAAATCAAGAATCCTTTCAGCGCCATCGATAAAATATTCATCAACGGTCCACGGGTAGATTTTTCTGTACATGGGGATCCTTATAAATTTTTTTTTTCTGTTGTGTGAGAAATTCATCTTTGATTGGTTCTGGCGGTCCAACATAAACCGGTGAAATCTCTGGCCATCCTAACATGGTTCTGATTGAACTTTGATATTTATCTAAAACGTAATCCGGCGAATATATTTCAATCGCCGACGAAAACGTTGGTTCGTGAACCGTGATAGCTATCTTGGATTCTTTGCCTGTTATAGATTTAATTCTACGTTGGAATTCTATTTGGTAACTTCCAGTGGGTACACTTACAACTTGCCAATCTGGAGTTCCATCTGGTTTATTTTTATTTGCAAATACTAACGAGTTATTTGCGGGGAGATCACCAAACGATTTTGATCTGATGTTGGGTAAACTATAATAAACTCGTAATTGTGCTAGTGCTATTTCTTTTGCTGGAATTGCAGTTGGAAAAACAACGCTGAATTCAGGATTAGTTGAACTGGTTGATATCATTGTTGTTTTAGGTGCTGTATTGTTAGCTATCTGTTGCAGCAGTTCCATCGTTGACGACATTATTATTAACTCGTTGATTTTAAATCAAGATTTTTTTTCTTCTGGTTCTAATGCTTTGTTGTAAACCTCGATTATCGTTGCGAACTCGTTATCTGATATTATACCATCGTTGAGATACGACGAAATCAACGATGATAATTTAGAGTATGCTAACATCGCCGCGTGTAGTTTTATTGTGTACTCGTGTAATTTTGCGTTTGTGCACATCGATAATTTTTTTTTTGCGATGATATTAAGAACACCAGCGATTGTCGTTGCGGCTGAAACACAAACTGTTACAACTGCTGGCGACGTCATTGTTATCGCGGACAATATTACGCCAGTTCCAGCAATGATCGTTGACGCTGAATGAACAACTACGTCGATGACAATATTTTTTTACTTCTGTGCTGTACTCGTCGATGATATTTTTCAGTTTGGTTTGTAACTCAAATACTTGATTTTATCTGTTTTGGTTAGCGTCGATCATTATATTTTTATTAAGTAATTAATTGAGGTGTTTCAGCGACGAATTCCGGACACCACCAGTAGGACGCTGCGGTTAATTTAGCTGCATTAAAGTGCTTGAGTTGACCTTCTGTCAACGATAGTTTATTCGAACCACCTGAGATTTGTCATTGTTTTAACGATATTGTTGTTCCACAGTTATCTTTGGACGCCATTGTAGTTTTTTAATCTGACCAGTAGTCAGACTGACACTAACATGATGATATGACATTTATAATATCATCCTGATTTTTAAATTAACGATTACATGTTTTCTACTGGGGCATCAATAACTCTCATTCGTCCACCAACTCCTTCAAGTAGCATTGTTTTATCGCTGAGTATAACAGATGTTGCTCTATAATTAGCAATACCTCCTCTTGTCACACGAGTTCGAAAGTGTATATCAACGACAGATTGCCTAAATAAATCTAGATGTTCCAGAGAAAAATAATAAATCGGATACAGCGTTGTAAAATCTAGCTGAGATATTTGTAAACCAGAATCAACATTTTGATCACGTCCCATAAATGGCATTAAACGATGTGCTACATGATTGAGATCAAAATTCAATAATATATCTTCGGATGGTTCTTGATGTCAGTTTATTCTTAAAGAAACTTCAGCAACACCAACTTTGTTAAATATCATTATACTGCGTGTTTGATCGTTTACTCGTACAGCATCTTGAAAAGCAATAAATATACGTCGCGGTGCAAAGACTCCTTGCCGTGATGCTATCTGCCATGTGAATAAACCATTAATTGTACTTTTATAGCACCTGTAGTTGTTGTAAGCCATGATAATGTTGATTTACCACCTTGATTCATAAACGAAAGCAGACGTTCTTCTTCAGAAAGTGATGGAGTCATTGTTGGCATCCACAAAGAAAGTTTTGGCAAAATTACTTTACCAGCAGCATCACCAGCAGGTCGCCATACTGCATCGTCGTCGGTAGCTTTTCTTACAAGTACAACTCTATGCTTGGCTCCAAAAATGACCTTTCTGACATTTCTACAAAATTCAAAAATATGTGTCAACGGAATTGCACAAGAAAATCTTCTACTTCCATCTTTCAGCATTGATCGACGTGCTGCAAATCCTAAGTTGAAATCTGGATTAGCACCATGAACCACCGGATCCACGTCGGCGTCAGCGTTGTCGGCTTTATTTCTTGGTCGTCTTATATTGTACTGTCTGTTGTCAGGGTGGTCAGATGTGTCCTTGGTAAACATCATTGATGGACCAGCTGATCTTGAATAATCATCGCTGTATCTTGCTAGACCCAATATCGTTGTGGCAACGTCTACATCTTTTTGAATTGATTCAATATTTTTTCTGTCAATCATGTATATAGCGCTGTCGAACAACGCCATGATGCCATTATTAACAAAACAAACTCTAACATCAGTGCCATAGTCAGTATTATCTGTGTTTAGAATTTCACCTTCTACTTCAATAAACGCTTCAGCGGGTAAGAAATATCTGCTTGTGTCCCGAACTTCTAGTTCAATTCGCCCGCGCTGATTTGGCTGTCGTGCATCATAAGAATAATATTGATAATCGCGCACAGATTCATCCTTGTGTACTGGTGCGTCCATGTCAAATGCGGGATCAGGTACACGTTTGAAAATCTTTATTATATTTGTTATCGTGTAACACGAAGTCCACTTCCTGCTATTAAACTTGCGGTTATATTTTTTTCCTTTTCTGACATGAGTACACTAACCAACTCTGCTAGTTTTTGATTTGCAGCTAGATTTATTATTTTACTAACATTTGCAGGCATAACCTCAGTGTTGGGTAATTTTACTGGTTGAGGTTTTCGTCGTATCAATCCTGCTAATCTTTCTTTGATTGCCGAAAATGCTTTACCGGCAACATCTCCAACAGTACTAATTCGTTTATCACGAACAACATCGATAGCATTCATCCCCAGTTGCTTTGCAATCGGTATTGCTTTTGGGGTTAACCTTCTAAATAGACCCTGAACAACATCACAAAGTCCATTTCCGTAGTACGCTTTATAGGTTGGTAATCGCGAATTTATCATGCTGACCATGGTCGGTCCACGTTGAGCATTATGTATGATCATCTTATTTTCTTGTCACTGATTTAATTAATCACTGTGGTAATAATCGTCGACGATTTCATCGATGAGAGCCCGGTAAACATTAATGTCCATGATACCGCCTGTTAATAATCTCTGACAAATATCAGCTGCTTCATTTATAATTTCTGGGGGAATTATTACCAGCTCGTTTTCCTCCAATGAGGATTTCTAGCCTATCAACATCAGCAAGGACGTTATCGGGACATGGAGTAATAAGACCACTTCCAGTTATTTCCCTCTCACTTTGTGGACGTAATTCTCTCCTTTGTCTAATTTCTTCAGATTCCAAATCTTCTTCTTCTTTTTGTTCCTTGTTTGTTCAACCTCTTTAAGTTTTGACCTTATTTCTTTTTCTTTTCGTTTTATTGATTGTTTAGCTTCTTTAAGTTTTGATCTCATTTCTTCTTCTCTTTGTTCTCTTGCTTGTTTTATTTGTTCAATATACTCATCTACTGTCCGGTTAAAAATATCAAACTGATTAATATCTCTGATTTGCGGAGTATAAGTAGCGATGCTATATACATCCCTAATCCAATCCACAGATCTCATAGTTTTGACATATTCGGGTTTTACATACTTATCTCTTTCATGATATCCATACGCCGCAATATCCAATACTTGGGTTTTGTCCCTGATAACGGCAAGACCTTCAGGCGTGAATTTATCTGTGATGCTCGTTCTAATTCTTGAAAGACGTTGTTGCTGATCTTCAGGTGGTGGTTAAGCTGCTTGAATACAGCTAGCAATATCAACAGGTAATGTTTCAAGAGCTTTTTGTGTTGCTTTAGCTGCTTTAACAATTATTTTGTTGGTTCAATAATTGTTTTAAATAATTGTTCTGCACCTTCTCCAAATTCTACCTAAGATTCCTGACGCACTTGTAGTTGTTGCTTGACAGAATCATGGACGGGTAGATATTTTTTAATTGCCTCATGTCGCTCTCGAGCTAATCTAGCTGTATGAGATTCCATTATTGATAGAATAATAATTTAATTACAGCAGCAGGGAGGGTGCGACCACGAGTAGGTATTCAGCACGTAAAAGATCATGCACAAGTGAGTGAAAAAGGAAACGCTTCAAAAATAAAGTAAAAAAAATCATTTAAGATAATTGGTTAGTTAGAGGCTTTGTTTCAAGGTTATTGACCTTATATTTTCGGCTTTTTGAGCATCCCCCTTTTAGGCAAATATAATTAAAGCAAGTGGTATGTTCACCCTCCCTGCTGCTACATTAGACTGTACAGAAGAAGTAAGCAAATCTCTTTCTGAGTCGGACTTTCATCGCATATTTACCGCGTAAATATGCTGTGGTTGGATAAAGTACTGTCAGTTGGGGAGACCGGTTTATGTCTACATTCTTCTGCGAACAAAGGTACGTTTATTTACTTCTGTAAGTTCATATTTAAACTACGCTTGTATACAGGGTGGATTCCATGCTACAGATAGGCCTATACCGCCCCTCCACTCCACCCCCATCCTCGCTATCAACTGAGCGATACCCGTAGTTGTTGTTATTATTCTTGTCTTGGGGCTTTTAGTAATTTTTCATGTTATGATATGTTATACATGACATAACAAACCCCTGTAGGGGTAAATTGACCATACTAAAACAGACGAGACCATTTTTCCCCAATTCCCTTTCGCGAGTCGAATCGGAAAATGGCGGCCAAAAATGTTCATTGAAAACAAAAAATTCCAGAAGGTGGGGTTAAAAATGTTTTCCCACAATGGCAGCCAATAAGTAAAGAGGATACTGCACAATAATTTCATAGTCTTATTTGGACCAATCAGAATCACATAAAGTGAAATGTTAAAGTGTGGTAATATAAAAAAAAATATTAAACTGCACAAACTATAGAAAAACTATACCGACTATGTGATAATATCCATAATTACATAATTTTCAGAGTATGTTTCCTTAGCTTGAAGGCACATTATATAAAAAGTGCTGTTGTTCTGTATACCTCAGTAAGTTTATTAGAAAAAAACCTGGTAAAATATCTTATAAAATGGGTACACGTAATAATGCTTTTGAAGAAACATCAGTCTTAATTCTTTATATTTTTGGCGTTTTAATAAAAAGTGGAATATCGATCTTCTCTTTCCCCACTATCAAATTAATAACATAATCTACATGCCCTATCGATATTTGATTTGTTCTCCAAATCTAAAGAGAGTGTATAACCGTCCTATTTCATTGTTTTCAAGAATCTATAAGTATTTTTCACATTCTATAAACCTTTTATAATTCTTTTAATTCTTTAAAGTAGTTGATCTACTTCATCGTGCCTTCTGCAAGTTACAATCCATTCACATTTGCCTAAACTGCAAAGACAGATCAACATCTCTAATATCTCGTGATAGCCACACAACACTAAACCCATTGTCACGTTTCGCAGTCCAGGTATCAGGAAATGTATAAAAGTTGGATATATTATGACCGCGTTTGATGTGTAAACATAGCCGAAAATAGTGTTAATTGAGTATGCAAGTCGCCAGCCACCCAGATCATAGAATAGCCGCCAGTCAAAGGGCTTGTCGTCCTCACACCCAGACGTTAAACCATGGGTCCAGGGATCAAAGGGAAGCCCGCAGGGTGAACGGGGCGTGTTCTCACCCGCCACGTAGACAGACAAGCGAGAAGACATTGTCAGTAAGTTTGATTGGGACCGTCAACAGCGACATCCAATTGGAATTAAGATAGAGGGTGGGAGTAAACCTTAGATCGAAATTTTAGCTTAAACGTGCAGTAAATTTATCAGTATACCTGGGCAGATTATGAGAAGTAGATCTAGCGGGTTTAAGCGGAAAGGATACTCCGAGAGAAGCCACTCGTAATTTGGCGGGAATCTTAGGACCAGAATTGTAAGACAAGGAAAAGCTTCGACAAGGTCAGTGGGCTATTTGCTCGATTTTTGCAAAACATTACGGCGTCATAATTGTAAGTATTTGTAGCATGTATACTTAATTACTGGGATTGTTTTAGTATGTAGAATTACCTTGTAGTGTTTCATGTATAAGCGTATTTGAGACATGAATTTGAGTTTACGTAGAGAATTATGTAGATTGCTAGTCCGTCAGAATTAATATTGTAATTCGCTGGTAGGTTACTTCGTAGTAACCAGTACCTTTAGTAATGCGTTATGTTAGAGTTTACGCATGTTTGAATTGGAGTTTAGGAAAATGATTGATTTATGTACGATTAGTTACGATAGATGTGTGAATATATCAGAGCATGGATATTTGAAAATTGTATATTTGGTATGAGTTGTGATGTAAAGATATGCGTCTGATTGTTGTTTATTGGTTGGTGTAATGGAATTATGAGGATGTACTGATGTGAAGCAATTTATTGTTGTATGTATAAGAGTAATTAATACCATGCTTCCATCAGGTTGTGTTATTATGTAGTGTTTTACCATAGAAGAATGTATGCGTATTTCGGTGTGAATGAATGCGTGGCTGGTGAAATTTAATAGCCTTATCTGATGATAGGCTGTGTGTAGTGTGAGATGTGAGCGCTGAGGAAAATATTGTACCATCCTTGTGTTTTCACAGGAAGCTTTTCGGGGACAGAACTTCCGGTGCAAGTTAGTAGTCCCGAGAGTCTAAGAGGGAGACGGAAGTGAGACTGACAGTGCAGTCGGAGTCGACAACGTGCAGTCGACATAGAAAGAGGGATAGAAGGGGAGGAGGAGGAAAGTGGTCTGGAGGAGGAAATAGAGAAGGAGGAGGAGAAGGAACTTGAAGGGAGTCAGGGAGGACGAGAGGGAATTAGGAGATAGAGAAGAATACACAGATGAGTAGTACACAAGGACAGGTGGAAATCTCTCACACTACGAATCAAATGATGCGATAGGCTAGAAAAGGGTCGAGCGGAAGAATTGTATTTGGGAAATTTGAACTATTGATCTTTTCACTGTTATTAAATTGTCATTATTGAACTTCACCCTTTTTGTATCTTTATTCATTTAACCGTCGGCATTGCTGACTGGGGGCTCGGAGCTGTATATCTAACTGTCACTAAATCAACTTCCAACCAAAATCGAGCCTGGGTTGGACTTCTACAATAATTTAAATAAATATTGGAGGCACCCCACCCCCAATCCCCCACAACCAAAACCTCACACCCATATTTACATAGGAGCTGTCTAGTATAAGTTGTCCAAGTTATTCTCTCGCTATCATTGAGTGTCTTTAACATCATATAGCATTTCCTAAGATATTTTTAGCAAGGCACATGCAACGATTTACACCAATATATGATGCATCTAATGGTCAATATACGTATCTTAAGGTCCAAGTTCACCAAGAGCTCCTAGCTTGAACACTGTCATTCAAGAGACAGATGCAAATTACAGTACTATTTATGGAATTTCTCAACACATTTTCTATTCATGTATTCCACAATTTCAGTTGAATTGTGGAGAATGGACTAGATAGAGCAACATTTAATCTAAGCACAAAGACGTGAACCAATAAAAGCGCCACTCGCTCATACAACCAAAGGTGAATATCCTCCTAAGAATGGATTGCACACATTGAAAGACATTTATCAATTCAGTATTTACTAATTCATTGAGAAATGAAATGAAGACACATGACCATAAAGTATGTCAGCTTTATGATTTATATCTATTACACGTCAAAGATTCTTCAATTCTGGATAGCATGGCAGCGTTTCAGTTTATCACAGCCTTTTTTGTTCTATCATATAACGTTCGACTTAAATATCTTCACATCAGGTCAGAAAAACGGTAAGACACTGTGAAAGAATATTTTAGGCTATACCTTGGAAAGATTTATGCTATACCATATCAGTTCTTATAAACTTGAAAATGATAAATAAAATCTCAAATTCAAATACAGTTCACATGACAATTAAAAAACTCAGTCTTATACCTTGTACAAGATGCATGAAGGAGCCCATCTTATGCACGTATGCTATTAAAATTCATTACAAAATATGCTTTATCAATACATTTGTATAGACGGAAAATAAGAAAATTCGAATTAAGTGTTATTTTGAGGGTTTGTGTTGCTTAACAAAACCATCTTATTTTCAAAATCATTGTTCCTTTGTAAAATACATTACGATTATATATTTAAAAATTATTACGATGGTTTGCAGAGCATACACGTTTTGAGGCAATGTTGACTCTTCACATATTAGAATGCTGTGTAAGACATATTCTCTAGCCAACGAAGGTAATCATTGCTGAATCGTCCCTAATAATCTGTAGATTGAAGCATTTAGTCTCAGCTCTTTGTACGTGTTGAAGAGGGTTAATTTGGGTATAAAATATATTTATGTGTGTGCTGGAGTGAGTTAATTTTGGCATAACATATCTGTATGTGTGTGTGGAAGAGAGTACATTTGGGCTGTTACGAATATGCAATTAAAATGCTTGTGTGTTAGTTTTAATTTTTTTTTTTTAGTTTTGTTTCATTACATTTTATTGTAATGATTATTTTCACGGGATTTGATTTTGTTTTTAAAAAAATTATCAGTCTGATTAGAACGCAAAAGTATGACTTAAGAACTATTTTTAGCTCATCTTGGTTGAGACGTTTGTAAACATTGAATGAAAATGATTGGCCATTATCAAGGTCATGATCTGCTTGCGTGATAGCTCTAATTTGTAAACAACTTTTTTTAATTGAATCTTATAGTAAGATTCGTTAAGTTCTTTCAAGGCGTACGTGTTTATCTGCTGTGCGCTTTTACTGCGTTGTTCCATCTGGGTGACCACGTGGGCCACTATGTGATCTAAAATTGAGGGTTTAATACTCATTCTCAGTGAAATTTTGTCAGACGTAAGAATGTACCTTTGGGCTCAAGGTATTCGTCTTGTTGTTGCCATTTGAGTTGATTTTCGTGTCTAAAATAATTTATCCACCCTGGGAAATACTTCTTTTTTATAAAATTCTGGGACAAAGGCATACAGTGGAAATTTATTCTGGAATTCTAAACGGGAACATTATAAATTGTGATTCAACGAGGAACTGTTGCTTTCTGTACAACGACCTCATCTGACGTCATCGTCTTCCATATTGGAACTTCATCGAGATTCGAACCTTGATTCAATTAGAACTGTTTAGTGATAGGACTTATATTTTTCAATTCTAGGATTAATTTTTGGATTATATTCACAAACCGTAAGTCCCATTTCATATTTTTACCTTGTTTTCTATGGAAACAAATTATTTTGTCAAAATTAACAAAGCTTGTTGACTTCACTCTTTTCTTTTGTTACATTTGTACGAGCCTACACGTAACGGGCTAAAATATCTGTTGAAATAAATCACAATACATTTCAATAGAGCAACTGTTTGAGAAAGTACGTTTCCTCATATCTCAGCAGAGAAGGATATAACACGAGAATCGATAACATCATACTGTGGTATATGAAAAATACTGGTCTAAAGAGCACAAAACTACAGTTGATGACACAATTAGACGAAATAATTATAGTATCGGTTTATTAATTTTTCCGATTTCTTCTATCGTCCTAAAGGCGATAGTATTCTCTTGAAGTGCCGTTGGTACTTGAGCGATGGCTAATGAGTATTAACATTAATCTGAAGAGGCGGATATTTATGGCGACAGATAATTACATTCATGATTACTGAAGAGTAATCTCTTTCTTGAATGTTACCATGATCTTAACAGACTTTTAGCAAGAATCACGCGAAGCATCTATATTTTACAAATCTCGGCCTGCTCTGGTTTTCAATAGTGGTTGCTTTTTAATAGAAAGAATGTAAATGCTATCTCCTTGCAGAAAACATAAATGGTTCTGTGCACCATATAATGATGGCAGAATTGTATGACACTGTATAACGCCCACTCCTTTATCCTGTTTGAAAGTTGTTTTCATAAAAGTTGTATGGTTCTCATGCATAATTGCTTTTGTTGTCATACAAAAATGCGTTGAAATTAGTTTTCCACTGAATTTACGAAATATCAATTCACCTTTTCTATGATTAAATAATAGTTCAAAAGCGAAATTAAAAAAAATTAAAAATGCAGAGTAGTTTGAAACGGCACAAAACGTAATGGTACAGTAAGAAGATGATACGATTAATTGACATTTATGAACGGTACTATAGGCGATTGAAACGATCAGAAACGGTGGACAAGGAAATGGTACAAAAATTGGTTGTAGAGGAGATCTAAAGGAATATGTACAATTTAATAATACTGTAATAAGCTCTCACTTTTTATGAAACTATACAAGAGGAATTTAAATTTCTTCATCTTTAAACAACAGCTTTACACTCAGATACGTATGTAAAGAGACACAAATCTGCTTTTGGCTTTATTTTAGTCATTTTTTTCATGGAAACACGATTTTATATGGTCAATTGGTACATACTTTCTGGGAGGAAGACAACAGAGACAACGAGCTGCTAAAGACAGAGACAAAGACCTGGTGTGCTAAATCAGTCTCTCAGACTTTTAATAACGAAAGTGTTGAACGACAGCATTAATTGTGGTCACTTTCTGGCCCAAACTAATACTCTGGGACATACACGAAAAGTCGACCTTATAGACATCTTGGACTGGGTCACTTTGGGGCTATGTGAGAATTTAATTTTATAAATGTCCATAGTATTAAGATTGGAAGTCACTCATAGACCACACGGGAATTTAACAAATGAATGGTATTTTGGGGTCCTGTTGGAGTTTAACATGGTGGATTGGTATGGGAATCTAAAAGTCATAACGACAATCCAGTTGAAAGTATAGTAAAACCATGAATATGTAGACCATGACGATCTTGCCCTCTTGGCATCAGTAAATCCAGAGACTACAACTATATTAGAGAGTGGCCGCTCCATTTAATAAACTCAAAGCTACCTGGTGGCGATATGATAATGAAACTCAATGAAAGTCACAAATTTTAACCTATGTTCCCAACAATAGAAAATGTCAAAGAAATGTCAAAAATTAACTCTGACTTTTAATAACGAATTTATAATGAATTCCTTCTCTTTGAAGTTGTGGACATTCGGGGACCCAGTGCCTCTTCTTTTGACAGACATAGCATGTTTTATTACCAATTTCATGTAAAGAGGTTTCAGTTTCTCCAAATATTTCGCAGAACGTTAAGTATTTTTGAATCAGCTTATGTTAATACCTTTCTAGAAGTGTGATTATTTGTTGTTCTCCCATCTTCACAAGATGAAAGTGTAATTGGGATTCAAATATTTGCATCTTACGTCAGGTCTCCATATGGTGTGTTTGTGTGTGTGTGCGTGTGTGTGTGTGTGTGTGTGTGTGTGTGTGTGTGTGAGAGAGAGAGAGAGAGAGAGAGGGGGGGGAGCGAATGTTATAATTAAAGGATTACAAAAACACTCTTTGGAAAGGACACAAGTGAAGCCCAAGCCGAAGATGACAACGTTCTCTGTTGGACTGACACACTAACCTGTATGCCTGTCTTCCACGGCAAAGAGGGACTGTATTGTCTAATGAAGAAAGAAACCTTCATTTCCAAATCAAAACAAAACAAAACAGAAAAAGAAGTAACTGAATGCGCTTATGTCTATGCGTGTATTTATTAAAACGAATCACAACAGAAAATATCCATATATAGTCATGATTCAGGATATAGAGCTAAATAGTTGCATGGATATACATATATATATATATATATATATATATATATATATATATATATATATATATATATATATATATATATATATACAGCATGTAGTATATAACGAGGCATATTAAATTTAAAATGTAACAACGCTAACCCTTACTTTGAAAGCATCACACAGACTTACTTATCAGTACTCATCCTTACTAACCAACAAGAACAAACACATACAAGCATACGTGTAAGGCGGGTGTAAAGTACAGAATTATAAGAACCAACACTTATTCCTAGAGACGTTCTTAAAGACAAACAACTATACAAATGCATTCGTATGTTGAGTTATGTGAATGTCAATAACACATGTAATTACAATCCAAAACCCACAATTTAGAACCAAAATCCATTTTTAAAACAAAACAAATAAGTGAAAGGGAAGTTAATTGACGCATACAAACATGTAATTACAATCCAACTCTCACCCTTATAAACAGAAAAAGTATGCTGGTGTAAACCCCATTTGTGTAGGACCAACGAGACATTATATGTTTTCCTGTGAAAAGCCCATATCAATATGGCTATCCGTTCAGGAGGAGTAACGATAACAAGATTTTAAGATGTCTGCCGTGGCGGCAATATTGGACATAAGATTGCTCCTTTTTTGTTATTCAGAACCACCTAGAAATTACAAAATGTCTTTCAGTAAAAATGCCCAACCTGATATGAACAGCCATCAACGAGAAATAGCGAAATAAAAATATGACGTTTTCGATAGGAGCAATAACAATAATAATATTTTCAAGATGGCTGCCGTGTTAGCTATACTGGACATCAGATCAGCACCATTTCCAATTCTTTGATATCACTATCCATCCAGAAAGCGTAGTTTTAACAATATTGTAAAGATTGCTGCTATGGCGACCATATAAGACTGCAGATCGTCAGGTAAAAACTCCATGTGAGTATGGCATTCTGTTCCGGAGGAATAGCGATAAGAAGGATGTGAAGATGGCTGCCCTGCCGGTGGCACTGGACATAGCTTGTACTATTTTCATTCAGGACGAATTAGACATTACAAAATGGTGTTTTAGTGAAAACCAAATGTTGATATTTTCATCTATCATAGAGAAGATGTCCAAGATGTCTGCTAAGCTCTGCATTGTTCCTACGTGTGTAAGGATAAGTTAATTTGCTAATTGTTTTATTTTATTGTTGGTATCATATTTATGAGGCATTGTTCTTCCCGGAAAACTGTTTTAATAGTATATGCAAAAGTGATGCCCACGTTGCGCGAGGAAAATAACAGTAGCAAACATTTACAAAAACATAAATCTTTCAATATCATTAAAGTGACAGTGACTGAAAATATTCATTATATACGTACAATGTTTAAGCTTTCTTGTCACCTCCCTTTGTATATCTATAAAAGACCTACACTCGAGAAAAGGTGTTTTATATAGTGACTACTTGTTGTCTTCCGTTCTCTGTAGAACAGTTGCTGCGAGGTTTGTTGAATGAGTTTTCCTGCAGCTGACCTGCTCTCTAACAGTAATAAATTACACTGAGGCCTTAGACGTCGGAAAGCTAAAGTTCAAAACGAAACGGACCTTAAATTAAACTGTACTCAAACATAGGGAAAAGCTATAATATTTTTGCAAGGACACAAACAACATGGTGCGTCATCTAGAGATTGATAACTCTCAAACTTGCTGAACAATGTTTAAAATGAGAATAAAATTATAAATGTATCGACTTCCTGAGAGATGTCATTAATTTCTCTCTAATATTCATTAGTACTCTCTTATAAGAACGAAAATCTAGATACAAAGAAATAACCCTTTTTGAAAAGGGATGCAAAGATGAGAAAGCATGCTTTTGCATCATGATTTCCACAGCTGACCCTAACAAACAACGACAGCCAGAATAAGCATTTTATTAAAAGAATTATTTCACGTCCATTCCACTATGAACATCATCTCACATGACCTTCAACGTGATGAAAGTATTTCAGGCGCTAGAATTATTGAAATTGTTACTGATAATATTAAATTCCACATACAATTTCAGCTAAATTGCTTACATGTTGTTTATCTCCGTGATAGTAATTGCACTCTAATGCAACAAGAAAATGGATCTGCTAGTCCATACAATGACTGAAATCGATGATACAAAGAGCGTCCAAACATGTGGCTTGTTTCATTCTAAACAAAATAACAAAAATTAGAGTATAGACATGAGTCAGGGTCAGGTGTGTTCCTAAGATTTTATTAAAATACCCGCTAGTGTACAATATCTACCCTACCATAACTTCACGTTGAAATTATCAGATACGTTTAATATATTCCTACAAACCGTCAGATCTTCAAAAACAATATCGCACACATGCCTGATGTCAACCTAAACAGGAAATCAAACACCTTCAGCACTGCCCATGTATTTGCATTACCCGTGTCTGATCAAAGCAGGATTAGGCGAATCGCAGTAAAAGCTCATGGAAACTCAAAGGGGAGCGTTTAACAACCGTATATAGGAACAAAGTTACGGTCATTGAGTGAAGCTTTCTCCTCAGACTGAATGTTAAGGCTGCCAACAAATGCACCCATCTCGCAACAGCATACTACTAAGCTGCTCCAGTAGAAGGGCAAATTGCCCTCAGGCACTGATATCTTATTAACCGTTCTGTATGTCTACAAGAAGTATCCAATGATCCTACTATGCTCGCTTACTTACGTCACAATACATAAAAGACCACCTTCTGCGTGCCGAAACTACAGTAGAGATACTTGAATATACAGATGTGCAGACATACGCTGTCTCATCTGTAATATGTTAATATTACTTTGAAGAGTTCATTCAAAGAAATAATTTGCAACGACAATAAAAGGTCATTACGTGTCCATAAAAACAAACTTCATGTACGTCATGGAATGCAATATTTGTCTCAGTTGGTTGGCAAAACAATTTACTATAGCAAAATAATGAACAGAATCAACACAAAACTGGCTAACCACCAGACACTCTATCCAGTCCCTCTAAACGTTTCCTCTGGGAATCTATGGTTAGCGGCAGTAATTACTTCAATAATTTAGCACCATAAAATCAACTACATGAGATAATATTCACTGATTACAACAACATAAGGCCACCCTATAATTACTAAAAATAGCACCAAATAATTATGCATATCCTATCAATTGACATAACTGAACGTTGAGCTTTAAATAAAATCAAACAAATAAAGGAACACAAAACATTTTAAAGAAAACACCATAAAAGCCAAACTAAGTGAGAAGCAAAGGAGCTCGTAGAACATAAATTTGGAAAGGTGCATTATCAGTGTGTCCTTTTTATCGTAAACATTTACATTATAAAGTGTCGGTTCTAATTCTTTAATATTGACCTGGACGTTGTGTATGGAATTAGAGTTAAGGAAGCTGGAACTTCAGAAAGAAGAAAAACAAATGCAATTGGAAAAAGAGGAGAGAGAGAGAGAGAGAGAGAGAGAGAGAGAGAGAGAGAGAGAGAGAGAGAGAGAGAGAGAGAGAGAGAGAGAGAGAGAGATGCAATTGCAAAAAGAGACGAATGAAAGGGAATTTCAAATTCGGTTAAAGGAATTAGAGCTGGCAAAACGAAAACACTCCCTACTTTTGATGTTTTAAGAAATATCAAACTAGTACCCCCTTTTCTGGAAAAGAAGTAGATACATATTTTCCTTATTTTGAAAAAGTTGCTGAAAGGTTGAGGTCGCCAAGGGAGTACGGGACTCTATTATTACAATGTGAAGTTACTGGTAGAGCTCGTGATATTTACATTTCACTGTCACTACAGCAGAGTGTTGACTATGATGTGGCTAAACACTATATCTTGAAGGGTTATGAGTTAATCCCTGAGGCTTATCGGCAAAAATTCAGGAATTCTAGAAAATCAACTGACCAGACCTATGTCGAATTTGCATGGGAAAAGCACAACAATTTGATAGGTGGTGCTCTTCTAGAAAGGTTACCAAAGAGTACGAAAGTCTCAGACAACTCATGTTAGTTGAAGAGTTTAGAAACTGTGTCCATAGCGACATTAGGATGTATCTTTACGAGCATAAGATCGAAACCTTGGAAAATGCTGCTCGTGCTGTTGCTGAGTATTTCTTAACTCATAAAGTTCCTGTTGTATGCAAGTCTTTCACACAGCAGTCTACTGGTAAAAATGTATTTCAGCCTAATACGACTCCTTCTAAAACTCAGTCTGGCACAACTTTTAAAAATCAAGCTTCTGATAAGCTTAATTCAAAATCCTTGTCTCTTCCTACGTGTACCTATTGCAAGAAGAAAGGACACGTTATTTCTGATTGCTTCAAATTAACATATAAGAATCAGAATCAAGACAGACCTATCCCAAATGCTCTTATTTCTAAGAGGTCAAGGTCACGTTCAGGTATTGAATGCAATACATTTGTTGGGTCTAATAAACCCCAGTCTGATTTTATTATGGAGATTTATGACCCATTCATGTCGAAGGGTTCTATATCACTCTTGGGTGATTTGGCCAATCCTATCCCTAGTAAAATTTTAAGGGATACAGGAGCTTCTCAGAGTCTTTTATTATCAGGTACTTTGCCTTTATCTGAGAATTCTACTAATGAGAGTGTTCACATTCAGGGAGTAGAGTGCGGCTTTGTTAATGTTCCTCTCCATTCTGTAAATTTGTCATCAGACTTAGTTTCAGGATCTGTGACAGTCGGAATAGTGTCTTCTTTACTCCTTCAGGGCATTCATTTATTACTAGGCAACGACCTAGATTTAGACAAGGTTGTGGTTAATCCACTTGTAACTGGCAAGCCTTCTTTGCATCAGAAAGTTGATCCTATTAAAAAAGAATACCCTGATTTATACCCAGCTTGTGCAGTTACTAGAGTCATGGCAAAGAAAGCTCTTGAGAATGATTTTGATAAGAAAAGTATTCCTTTAGCTGACACATGTGTTGGTTTGGCTTTTGATGAGGTCACTTTCACTCCTTGTTTAGATCAATCGAAAGGTATTGATCACAGTGATCCTCTTTTAACTACTCATTCTCTTTTATCTAATCAGGGTGATAAACGACAATCACTTGTCGTCGAACAGGAAAAAGATCATGAGATCTCCTGTTTGTTTCAGAGGGCCATTAGTGAAACTGAAGCCACTGAAGTACCTGTCTGTTATTTCATTAAAATGGAATTCTTATGAGAAAATGGAGACCTCCCGAGGTACCTGCTAATGACGAATGGTCAGTGAACTATCAAATTGTAGTTCCAAAATCTTACAGACAGGAAATACTTAGTTTGGCCCATGAAACTCCTCTGGCTGGTCATTTAGGGATAAATAAAACTTATCACAAGATTTTGACTCACTTTTATTGGCCAAAAATCAAAAATGATGTTTGTAAATACTGTAGATCTTGTCATACTTGTCAAATGGTATGAAAACCCAATCAGGAGATACCTAAAGCTCATCTGCAACCTATTCCTGCTTTTGACGAACCATTTAGCAGAATAATGGTAGATTGTGTTGGTCCCTTACCTAAGGCCAAGTCAGGCAACCAATATTTGATGACCATAATGTGTGCGTCAACAAGGTTCCCCGAGGCAATTCCTTTGAGGAATATTAAAACAAAAACTATAGTAAAAGCTTTGATAAAATTTTATTTACTCACTTTGGCCTTCTGTCCAATCTGGTCAGGGGTCAAATTTTATGTCTGGAATTTTGCAGCTAATTATGCTTGAATTTGGCCCTCAGCAATTCAAGTCAAAAGTGAAGTTGCGGTTTCACAGAATGGAGAGAACTTTTGAGTCTTGTAATAGAGTTCATTCTCTCTTGCTCATTCTTCAATATTTTCTTAATTTTTACTGCCCTTACAAAGTTAAGAAGAAAATGAATGAGTTAAATTATTATAATAGTACTCTGATCTAAATAAATTAATGAAGTGCCAGTATATTGAGAGAGATAGCCAGGTAAATCATGCAATTAATTTAGTTGTACCTGTCCCAACAACTGAGGATTTAAGTGAAGAAATTCAATCGGACTCTACTGATTTTGGAGCGACAAATCTTCGGAATTCGGAAATTATTAAAAATCCGGACCATAAACTTTCACATTTGCAACAACAAGAAAGGAATGAACTTAAACAACTATTGTTTGAATATGAGCACATATTTCCAGATGTTCCTATGAGGACAAACAAAATTTTTCATGACGTTGAAATTGTAAATTCCAAACCTGTGAAACAACACCCATACAGGATGAACCCTCTCAAACAGGAATACTTGAAAAAGGAAATTGAGTATTTGTTGGAGAATGATTTCATAGAGCCCAGTAAAAGTGACTGGAGTTCACCATGTATACATGTTCCGAAACCAGATAAAACTTTCCGTATGTGCACTGGTTATAGCAAGGTGAACAGTGTGACAAAAATAGATTCACTTCCATTGCCAAGTATCGATGACTGTATTGATAAAATTGGAAATGCCAAGTATGTCACCAAATTTGACCTTCTGAAAGGACTTTCTCAAATTCCACTAACGGAAAGGGCAAAGGAAATTTCGGCATTCGTGACTCCAGATGGACTTTATCAATATAAAGTGATGCCGTTTGGGATGAAGGGTTCGCCAAGTACTTTTCAACGTTTGATGAATATGATTACCTCTGGTCTAGATAATTATGAAGCTTACATTGATGATGTCATCATCTACAAGGACACCTGGAAAGAACATCTAGCAACAATTCGGAAATTCTTTGACAGACTCACTGATGCAAGTTTGGCAATTAATTTATCTAAAAGTGAGTTCTGCCGTGCTTGTGTAACATTTCTAGGACATATCGTGGGACATGGACAAATTAAACCTATTGATGCTAATGTCAAGGCTATCTCTGATTTCCCTCTGCCTGTCAGTAAAAAGCAACTGACGCAATTTTTAGGTATGGCTGGATACTATCGGAAATTTTGTTCCAATTTTTCTAATATTGCTGAACCCCAGACAAATTTATTGAGCAAGAAAAACAAAGTTCTTTAGACTGAAAAATGTCAGGAGGCTTTTTTGACAAGTTAAAGGCCGTAGTTAAAAATGCACCAGTTCTTACAGCTCCAAATTTCAGTCAATCATTCAAACTATCTGTTTATGCAGGTGATGTTGGGGTTGGAGCAGTATTGATTCAAGAATATCGAAATGGTGTTGATCATCCAGTGTGCTATTTCTCTAAGAAATTAAATAAGCACCGAAGAATGTACTCAACAATCGAGAAGGAGTGTTTGGCTTTAATTTTGGTATTCTATCATTTTGAAATTTACCTTAGTTCAGCTCCTTCTCCGATTGTTGTGTTTAGTGATCACGACCCCCTTACTTACATCGACAAGATGAAAAATAAAAATCAAAGACTATTAAGTTGGAGTTTGTTGTTACAGCAATATAATCTTGACATCAGGTATATCAAGGGAAAAGACAATTTAATTGCAGATGCACTTTCCCGTGTACAGAAATATTATTTCATGTACCACTTTGTATAATTCATAAGAGTTCTTATGTAATTTTGTTACCTCATGTATAATTAACATATGGTAAAAAGAAAGCTTTATTATATAAATCTTTCATTTTCTTTATGGGAGAAGTGTTACGTATATGCATTTAAATTACTTGTGTTTTAGTTTCAAATTTTTTATTTTATTTTTATTTCATGACATGTTATTGTAATGATAACTTTATCCACTGGATTTGACATTTTTTCAGAAAATTCAGTTCAGTTCTAGTAAATAATCACTATTGCTACATTGTATTTTTAGCTGACCTACTTCCTGACCTTGATTCAGAAATTGTAAACACAGAGTGAAAATCATTGGTCGTAATCAAAATCATATTTGGCTTGCGAGTAAACAACTTTTTAAAATTTTTATTCAATCATAAGATTCGTTCAGTACAATCGAACCTGTAAATAGCCTACGTGCTAATTGCCATATTATTTTACTGCGCTGTTCGAACTAAGTGACCACGTGACCCATCATGCTGGTCTGAAATTGCGTTTTAAGTTGGGTTTAATACTCACATCTCAGTGATTTTAGTTAGTCGTAATTTACACCTTCAGAGCTCAATGTGTTTTTAATGTTGATGCAAGTTTGATTTTAAATTCTGCTATTTTGGATTTAATAATTTATATTCCCTGGAAAATACCAGCGATCATAAAAATTCTTGGACAAAGACATTTAGTGGAAATTATTCGGAATTCGAAAGCCGGAATATTATTCTTGATTCATAAAATTCAACAAGGAACTGTTGACACATCAACACAAAACAGGATATAGAGGACGTCATCGCCTTCCATCTTGGAACTTCATCGGGATTCGAACTTTGATTCATTTAGAACTTTTTATTAATAGGGCTTATATTATCCATTCCTGGATTAATTTTTGGATTAGATTGACAAACCGTAAGTCCTTTGTCATATTGTTTACCTTGTTTTCTAGGGAAATAAATTATTCTGTCAAAATTTACAAAACTTGTTGGCTTCACTCTTTTCTTTTGTTACTTTTGTACGAGCCTACATGTAACAACACAAATAAAGAGGGCATAATAGCCCTAGTCCTCTTTACGATTCGCAAACATATGCAATTGATAACTTTTCCTAATCTAAAAGTTATGAAAACAATAAATGTATCAAGGACTTTCCCTAGAGCACCGGGATTTTACGTAGCGTTGTGTAAAAGATAATAAAAGGAGCAGAAAAAATAATTAAAAACGTGTTACTGGTGATGGGCATTGAATATATGATTGCACAGAACAGCGTCACTTGCCTTCGCACTCCTGCCTTGAATCTTTACCTGCTAAAGTTAGTTAAAGTGGGACAACAAAAGACCATTCTTCACTTATTATTTTAAACTTTAAGACGAAAACCAGGTTTATTCATGGTGAAAACGTATATCCTTGATTCATTTCATATACGAATTTGCTTACCTTTGTCATCGATGTCTTCTGACATGAGCAAAGAAACGCCGACCATTATGAAACAGGCGGACAGAAATACACTGGCTACAATTACAACCACTCGGTAGACCCTTTGGTTGTTCGTTCTCACTGCAGAAGGTTTCTTTGGCTTTCTTTGACCTTTCCTTTTACATTTCGTATCTCTTTTGCCTACGGTAGCTAGATCACATTGTGATATGCTCGGGGGGAGTGAATCAAATTCAGCAGATAGTGTTTCGATCTGTTCCATGTGTCCATCTGTTAAGTCCGTTCCTCTGCTTTCTGTCATACTGTAATCATACATTACAAGCTGTATTAAAGTACATGCATAATCCATACACCAAGAATGAAAGGGTTTAGCCAGATGATCAAAACTAAAATGTATGATAGAAACAAATGTTTGATACGTTACTATGAATATCAAATATTCTTTAATGAATGTATAGCTTTCTAAATGAACATTGTGCCGGCAAAACTTTGACAACACTATTTAAAGCAGAGTATCAGTGAAAGGAAAATGTT
>JAECUM010012029.1:0-18112 GCA_016617855.1 Megalonaias nervosa
TGGTCATGCAGGTAGTGGTGCAGTTTTCCAGCATATGGACAACATACCAAAAAGTGAATACAAATGAACATCTAATAATTGGATAATGAGAATATATTAGAATAAAGATCATTATCAGTAAATAATTCTCTTTTCTCCAATTTCTCAGGAGGGCAGGCATAGACATGGTTCTCCAATTTAACAATAACAAGAACTGCAAAATAAGACTATAAAAATAAAAATATTGATTTACCAATGAACATTGAAAGGTCTTATTATTAAAGCCCTATAATGTGCAAATGTATTTTGTATCAAAATTTGATGCACTATCATTACATAACTGCAGCACCCTTTCACAAATACTGATCACACTTTAAATCTTTAGTATTTTCACCAGTTTAATTTTGCCATCTGAAATGAAATGAGAAAAAAAAGAATTTGATACATTTGTGAAATCTCTAAAGAGCATGAGAGAGGAACAAAAGTCAAATATAGCTACAAAATCATCAAAGAGGAAACATGGTAATGTGATAAATTAATAGCAGACACACTTTACACATAGAATTGATAAATGAAACTATAACAGCATATATTTATTGAATTTCTAAATGTGTATAAGATAATGTGAACATGTGACAAATAATATTATTCTTCAGCTGCTCTCTTTACCTTTTCCTGGAATTAGAAGTAACAGCATTTTACATATTGTGAATGAACATTTTCTTTATACATGTCCAAATAGTAGATCTACCTGGTTTATTGCTGATAAAATAGTTGTACAGGGGTGGATATAAAAATATCATTTAGGGAGGGCCTTAAACAAGTAGGTGAGGGGTCGGAAAGACAGAACCGCATATGGGGCTGAAGCACCTGGAAGCTTCTGTATTCTGAGCATTTCTGGGGTATAATTTTATCAATCTAACCATAAAGAAAACACTCTTAGAAACATTTCAGTTGTTTATCACTCTTATAGAGAAGGGGATGGGATGTTCCCATGTTTATGCCTGCCCCTGACTGTGAGAAATGAAAACAATGGTTTAAAGGAGATAGGGAACATCAAAAATATGTAATCAAGAGAAGCATCATCATTTTCATTTCATGAGGAAAATTAGGAAAACCATAGAACCTATTTAATCTGATACATATTTTTAAAAAATGAGAGAAGTTAAAATACATATGTGGGGAAAAAACTGAAAAGCAGAGGTTGGGCTGAATCACCTGCTGTGTCAAAAAACATGCCTTAAAAAAACGCCTCTGCACTCATGACCACCGAACTCGCATATAACAAATGGTCTGTGTACTAATAACTATGTTATACCATATATACTCACCTATAAGTTGAGTCCAAATGCAAACTGCAGTGACCCAGATCTGCTGTTACATGATGTGCTGGCAGATCTTAGTCGGTGTAGTTTGTTGGGAGTTATCAGTAGAACAAATACAAAGACTGTGATCAGCAGGTACATTATGCTATGGCAGATCAGGATCGGGAAGGTTGCAGTTTGACTTGACTTAGAAGCAAGTATGTATGGTAACTGAGGGGGGCATACACAACTATATTACATCTATAACTGCTCTATGAAACATTCAGATATATTTTGAAGATAGCACACAAAATTTAGCTATAAAATTTGCAGACAACTGAATTGACATTGATAACTTTCAAGGTTCTTTGTGTTTGTCTTGTGGATAAAATAAATAATTCCATTGTTAATTATAGCAAGACAAATGTATATGATTATTTATTTACAACCAAAAGGCTTGCTCATGTGATTCTTCCAGCAGTTTTGGAACTGAATGCCACAGTGGCCATCTTGAAAATATTATCACTACTCCTCCAGAATGGCTCATTGAATAAGAGTATGTGAGAAAGCTTTCTAGTAGCTTCCCGTGGGTCAGTGGTTCTTAGTAGGTTTTCCCAGGTTCTTGCTTCACAGTTATACTAGCCACCATGCAGTGTGTGAAACTCGCCAAAAAAGCCCGCAAGCCCAAAGAACCAGTGACCTAAAAATGGTACTGGTCCTGTCTATAACCAGCTGGTCATGCATTTCATCATGCAAGAAGATCAAATGTAGTCATAGTCCTAATGGTAAATCATTATAGGCTTAACTGTCAGTTCTGAGTATGATTATTTATATAATGAAACACAGAACATACAGAAGAATTTAAAAAAAAAGATATTTATATCATATATCCAATTGATTAAATTTTATTATATTCATCAAAACGCGACCTCATTTTATTGACCGCAACAATGATGCTTGCTGTCCAGCTTATCCAGATATTAATAACATCAGAATGAGTTGCTGCCATTGATGACCAGTCTGAATAAAAATCAAGACCGTCATCCATTAACTTGTCATAGATGAGGGTATCAGAACTAGACCCTGGCTCCAAGGATGAGGCAGTGGTATCCATAGCTGACCATGAAATTAGGTCTGTCGGAAGATTAGCTTAACTGGAACTGGGTCACATCATGGTCTTAGCATGCATCTTCTTGTTATATTTCAAGTGAATTCTGTGATGCAGCCATTTTTAAAGCATTGTTGTCATTTGATAATGACATATTCCTTTTGACTAGTTCTCTGTTCCTTGACTGTATTGGTTTTTGAGCCTGTGGTCACTTCCAGGAATTATATGGACCAGTCTAGAAATGGTTGAAGATAAAATGCAGTATGTACAAGTTTGACGAGCCATTACTGGTTGATTTTGAAAAGTAAAATTTTAGTTAAAGAATCTTTTAACAGCTTATCCTATTTGTAACTGAAAAAATAGGTAAAAGTATATTTCTGATTGAATTTCAGTCCGTTGACAGACTTGATGCTGGGACATTTATTACTGAAACCAGGACTTGATTCTTTGGGTCCAGAATTGGAAACACGTTTCAAACATATCTTGGTTTTTAAAAAAAAAAAAAGGCAGAGGGACATAGGGCTTTCTCCGTTCTGAAGCTTGTATCGAGAATGGATTTATATTAAGAAATATAGGTTTGATTGTTGAAATTTAAAGTTATTAAAACTGTTCATATCATACTTTCATATATTTCCTATGGGAGCTGTTTTTGTTTTGGGTTGGGGTATGTGGTTTCAACACCATTTTTGAATACATAATAGGCAACACATGGCAGCCAGTGTATTTGGTTCAGAAAGAACCCCTAAAAAATCCAGGAAGAACCACCAATCCACTGGAAGCTACTGGCAAGCTTTCTCACATGCCCACCTTGCCTAATCTGAGACTCAAACTCAGGCTGTCAGAGGTGAGGTGTCAAGGACCTGTACATGCATGTGCCTTAGACTAGTCAGCCAACCAGAGGCCTTCTCTGGGGGAGTTTCATTAGTGCCATGAGATGTCAAGATACCCAGATACCTCCAGATGTTGACATTTGCAATTGGAAGCTACATGTGTCATCAGACATTGCACAGATGCAGAAGAGTTTTATTTGAAGTCTGTTGAATGCAGATTACACGAGTCATTTGTCTTTTCAAGTCACCAAGATTTGATACTGGTCATCAGAAACAATTAACTGTTATTAATTTTTGCCTTGGTTTATATTATTTCATTTAATATCTTAAGATGTACAATTTGTAGATTAAATTTACTTGGTATATGTAAATATCCAAGTGGCCATAAAATTAGCTGACTGGTGGCAATTTTGCATGCTGCTGCCATGTATTGCCGATTGAAAAAATGATGTTAAACTTACAACAACAGCGCTCGACAGTTATAAGGAAGAAATGGTCTATCTTGAATTCTTGGAAATTCATTTCAGCCAGTAGAGCATCAGTCACTTGGAGGGACTTTTTATTGTTCGTAACAGTTTGCAGATATACCATAAATACATGAAGAACTCTGTTAGCATGTATGAATTTCATGAAACTCTTTTTGACTTGTAATTATTATATCTTTCATCTGGGGGAATTTAATTAAAGGAATTGACAGTATCATCCACACTCAGTGTAAGTTTGACAATCATTTGGTGTGTTACTTCCAATGCAATGAATGGTAAGCACAAAAGATAACCAAATGCATCTCCTTTTGAAGTCAGTTTGCCAAGATGCATGATCAGAGCAAAATGTAGCATTGCTTATGAAAACAAAATTAAAGATACATCACGAAAAATTACATTGGCATCATTAAAATAGAGCCATGCTATGGAAGAGGGATGCTCATAAATAGTGTAAGGATACTGCACTCTTCTAGGTATCGCTAGCTGAAATAGTTCATATTCACAAGTGTATAATGTGCATTCAACTGCAAATTGTGTACAAAAATCTGCCATGGCATGAGGTGCCCCCAGATCAAGGTCAATGCTAATCACTTAATTTCATTATAAGGATTGTGTACATCCAGCGCTGCCATGGAAATGTGTGTGTCTAGATCAAAGTCAGTGTGTGTGTGTTGATCAAAGTCTGTGCTATTCACTTAAAATCATTATTAGAATTGTGTACATCCAGATCTGCTATGACAATGTGTGTGTCTAGATCAAAATCTGTGCTATTCATTTAAAATCATTTTTAGAATATGTGTACACCCAGATCAGCCATGGCAGTGTGTGTCTAGATCAAAGTCTCTGTGTGTGTCTAGATCAAAGTCAGTGTGTGTGTCTAGATCAAAGTCCGTGTGTGTGCCTAGATCAAAGTCTGTGCTATTCACTTAAAACCATTATTAGAATTGTGTACATCCAAATCTGCTATGACAATGTGTGTGTCTAAATCAAAATCTGTGCTATTCATTTAAAATCATTTTTAGAATTGTGTACACCCAGATCTGCATTAGAAATGTGTGTGTCTAGATCAAAGTCAGTGTGTGTGTGTGTGTCTAGATCAAAGTCTGTGCAATTCACTTAAAATCATTATTAGAATTGTGTACATCCAGATCAGCCATGGCAATGTGCATGTCTAGATCAAAGTCTATACTGTCACATAAAATCAACACTAGAAGAGTGTACACTCAAACCTGCCATGACATGAACAAAATTCATATCATTCTGCTATCTGCTTAAAATCATCTGTGGAACAGACAGTGAACATCTAGATCTGCCATGACATCATATGCCCCCAGACAAGGGATATCCTGTTGGCTTAAAATCATCAGTAGGACAGACATTGCATGCCCAGATCACCCATGGCATCAAAGACTCCGCTGATCAGGGTCTGTATCATTCACTTGAAATCATTAGTTGAAGAAATATTAGGTACCAGATCTGCCATGACATAATCCCCCAGACCATGGGTCATGCTATTCACTTAAAATCATCGGCAGAACAGACACTGTATACCCTGATCTGCCTTAGCATCAAAGCCCTCACATCATCAGGGTGTGTGCTATACATTTAAAATCCTCAGCAGAAATTATATACCCAGATCTGCCATTGCATCATATACATCCATACTGGTGTTCTGCTATTCACTTAAAGTCATTGTAACATATTTAAAATAATCAGCAGAACAAATAGTGTACACCCAGATCTTCTGGCACATCGTGCATCAGCAGATCTGGGCCTACCTTGTTTGCAGTTGGGGCAAATACAGTATTTTCTTCCAGGCACACAAATCTGAAAAGAAAACTTAATTACAACCAATCTGTTACAGAAGAGATACAGGAGTATAAATGTAATTGTTAGACTGTCTTTAGAACTAATACCTTCTTCAGCTATAACCTCAGCAATTATTGATCCTCAACCCAGAAGATTTAGACAGAGGCCTCTGGGACTTGTGATTTTTATATCTAAAATGTTTGTCCCAGCTGTTAAGGATCATTAGGAATGTGCTTTCTTCCTGAGAACAAATTTACAGTTGCTGGTAATAAGCTACAATACATGGAATGGATTTCTTCTCACTTCCTTTGCAAACCAGCAACAGCACTACAAACAAAACGTAATGTTTCCAGTGGCACCACTTTTTTCCTACTTTTTGTATGACCTTCCTACTTTATTGAGAAAACACTATTGTTTTTTCTTGTTCTTATCATTTTTATTCCTGCTTTACAAACTCCTTCATGACAAATCATAGCCTATAGGCTTTTCATGCACCCACCATAAGGCAAAGCATATCATAATGTTGTCTGTCCCTATGTATACATGTATGTATGTATGTACATATGTATGTATGTATACATCACTGCATCTCTTCACTATTTACATTCCTGTCAGATTTCTCTACAATCTACCATTAGCAAACTCTGTAAGCATCTTGTGTATGGAGCAAGGAGGAAAACTATTAGTTTGGGGTCAAAGGACCACAGGTTAGTGTCAAAGTGTGTGAGAGAGAAAGTTTTCTACACATAATGAGTGGACTTGTGTACCAAATACCTTGATTCAAACTTTGTAAATGGCTTGCATTTGAGGTAAGAAAGATGTCTACTATTGATCTTGTGGTAAATGCTCAAGATTACTGTGATACAAGGATACCAGCAATATCTTGAACTCTTCTTGATCACCTACTTTCACCAAATTTTGTGGGTGATTTGCATTTGAGCAATTTAGAATTTCACAAGGACTGATGTTTTCTGCTTTGCAAATGAAAACAAAGATTTCAGTTTCATATCAAAGACCCTCTTATACAACTGAAGTAATTTGGATTGTGATATTTTTTTAAACGTAGCTTTAACAATTTTTCAGTCATATTGCTACGATGTCTGCAGTGCGGCAATTTATAGTGATGTCTAGCACTAGGGCATCTTGCTGCAGACGTAGCATGATGTCCCACCCAGTTACATTATCCTGACACCAGGCCGACTAGTCCTAACAATGACCTCTTAATGCAGAGTACCTAGCGAGGCAGCTGTTAGTACCATTTATGTAAGTCTTTGGTATGTCTTGCCCGGGGTTCAAACCTGTGACCTCCTACATCCGAGGTGGATGCTCTAACCATTATATATAGGCCACTTGGAGTGGTCCCCATTGAAGTAATGAAAATCCTTAGAGGGGCTGTTTCACCGTTGTCAAACAACTAGTTTTCTTTTTCAGTCAAGATTGCTTTCATTATTTTATTGTACAAAGTTGAAACACCACCAGCACAATGTGAACTCAACTTTAAGCAGGGCAATATATGCTTGTTCTGATGTGGCTTTATTTTACCTGCAGGTAATTTCCTTGTTGCATGAGAGAAAGAGGTTCTAACAACAAATCTGTTCGTGACAATTATCATCTGAGCATGTTATCTTTACAGATTGGGACTGATTGATATTGATTTTGCAATTTGCTTATTTGCAGGTGATAGTGATGATGAGATTGCAGTAGAGGATGATGAGAAGAAGACGCAGTCCATCAGCAAGGGGGAAAAAAGTCACCTGATTGTGTGGGAAGTCTCTACTCAGGATTAGGCCATAACAAGAGTTATCTCCTCTTTGGATGTTGAACAGTACGACTAACAGAATGCAAGACACTTACGGATTCGGACATTAAGATTCACAATTCACATTCTTTCAACCAAATGTCAGATGAAGAGTTACTTCCTCTTGGATTGTGAGCAATATAGCGTACAAGTGTCAGAGATATTCAGCTTTAATCATATGTAAGACACAAAGCATAATTTGCAAGAAATAAGACATATGTTCATGGGTCTCTGATAAAATTGCAATATATTTTTTTTTTAAAAAGGCCCCATATCAGAAAAAGAATGTATTCCAACATTAAGAGCATTATATCACTTGGGATCCCAAATTATTATATGTTCTATAGACAGATACTCAGGCCTTGAAAGTACATAATATCTTAGCCATCATTAGGTTTTGTGACAATAATCCTGTTCCTTGTATCAACACATGTAATCACAGTTATGAACTACAATCTACACTCATTTTAAGGCTTTGGTTATATTAGAAATTACAAGCTCTGTATTTCCAATACATCAGCACTGTCAGTGACATTATCTTAATATTGCTATGGTTAATTACCGTCTGAATATTGGCTTGTGTTGCTAATAGCTTTCAAAATGGAAGCCATCGTTGATGGCAGTGAAAGATGTATACAAGATATGTGTATGTATGTATCAAAGAAAGACAGTACAAATCCATCAAGTTTTACGAAAGAAAATGCTATTTGATATCCGTTGATTATAACAGTCTTGGTTTTTAGTTTTATGCCGCTGGATTTATAGCTTGGACTTGGTTCCTATCTGATGTAGACCAGACCCTGTTTGTACTAACATGTCAAAGGTTCTTCAAATTAAGATTTTTTAAATATTTTTCTAATTACTCAATTTGGAACTGAGTTTGTCACATTATTCCATGTAGACATCAAAGATTAAAATGTACTGAAAATATCCTATATTCTGTTGAAATTGGTCTTGTTTTATCTTTGTGAACAATTGGAGAATATCGTTTAATTTGAGGAATTATTTGACTTCTTGTTTGAGAATAAAGGACTCCACAATGTACAGTTTTAACAAGTTTTTTAATCATTCATATTTTATTAACCATTAAGGAAATCTAGTATTGCAACAAGGATCATAAACAAGGTAATGCAAAATTTCAATTCAAGAATAAATTTTGAGAAAGCAGAACTGGGTCCAGGACCCATATTCTTAAATCTCATTTTGAGGATTGTTTTTGAGGCCTTGAAAAATCCTCTTCACATTTTTGGACCTGTGATGGTTGATAAGAACAAGTAAAAAATTTCAGTGTAAATAGCCAGAAATTTCAGCAATAGTATGGTTTCTTGTCCAGTAGGACAGAAAAAAAATGGTTTACAAAATTTTCAAGTAATAGATATATTTACAAACAAGAAGATTCAAAATGTAATATGTTTAGATGCTTACCCTTATATCCAGTAGACAATATTTATGCATTAATAATTATAAAATAACACATTATTTTTACAAATTGGGTTCATCCAGTTGTAAGATGAATTGCAGCAGGGGGCTATCCTGCTGATGGGCAAATGTATGAGAACATTATCAAAATATATTCTCACTTATAAGTCAGATATAACTGCCAACAACATAGACCTTGATCTGCCATTGCACAGCGTGCCAACAGATCATGATCTGTGTTGTTTGTTCTACTGAATACTCCTGACAAAATGCTTACACCCGGATCTGCCAGTGCATTATGGGATGGCAGATCTGGATCAGTTCAGTTTGAAGTTGGATTGGACTTATAAGCAAGTGTATATGGTCCATCAGTGATGACTAAAACAATTACCAGTTCAGACAATGCAAAGATTTATTTAGCATCATTAGAGTTTAGACTACAGAGCTGTTAACTACAGTGCCACTATTCAAAGGTAGAACTTAATTTATTGGTTTCAGCATTTGAAATATTAGGTCTGGACTCATTATTTCCATCATTTTCTGCCCACTGAGAAACCATAGGAATCTGGTTACTGCATATAGTAACTAATAAGTTAGGTCCAGCTGCAAACAACAGCCTCTGATCTCCTGTTGTAAAACCGACTAGTTGATCAGAGTATGTGACATTTTTTCTACTGATAATTCCTAATAAAGGGCATAGACCCGGATCTGCTGGCAGATTATGTAACAGCAGATCTGGGTCTATGAAGTTTACAGTTGTATCTGACACATCAGTGTTTGTTTATATTGCATGTGACAGCATGATGTAGCACTCACTTAATCCATGTTTGAAAATCTCTTAAGCTTTTTATCTAGTATTTAACATTATTATTTTATTATATATGTATCATCACAGACCTTGAAATGCCAGTACATTATTCATTCTGAGACTGTGCACTTAATAGGTCCTGGGTTCATACAACCTTGAAATAGCTTTGAATCTTTTAAGAGTTGGTTTTGTCCTTGAAAAATCCTTGACTTCAGTTGGTTAAACCCAAGAATTCTTTGGAGGGAATATAAAACATTAAAACTTAATAAAATATATCACTTTTTAAATTTAATTTTTTATTATTTATACATTTGCAAAAAAAATAATGAATTAAATGTGATAAAATTGGGTGGACAAAATGACATATGATATCATTAGTTAGCAGATGGAGTGGTGTCCTTTTGCTTTTAGTAGCCTTCTAATCACACTTTCACATGGATAACTAATTTAGTAAGGAATGTGACCTGACCAGAATGAGCTCTGTTTATAATTCAAAATAGGGGCATGACCCGCATTCCATAAGAAAACTATTCCTTGAAAAAAAACCTGAAATGTCTGTAGAAGAAACACTATCCAGGACTGTACAAACCATGAGTAGGGTGTTAAATGTTACATAAACTAGTAATCTCCAAGATGTAACTTTGAGACTGCTACAGAAATGTTCACGAAAATTATGCCTATAGATCTACAACATTGGGAGTGTTGATCTGGTTTATTGGAGTAAATGTATTTCCACTTTAATACATAATGTTACTCGTTGTGCATGTATAATTTTGGCACTTAAGACAAAAGATGTAACATTGGAAGTGAATGTATTTTTAAACAAAGCACTGCTTTTCTAGCCATTTGTTGTTTTCGGGTGGACTTGTCCTGTATGCGAGTATACATGGTATTCAAGGTAGCTTCACGAAACTGGTGTATTGCATCATATGATAAATAAAACTCTGTATTTATGCCAGGTAATATAAAAGTCATAAAACGTTTTTAATAATTTCACATTTTTTGTTTATCAAGACCCACAGACGGTATACATTATATAACTTTTTACATAACTTCATATGAAATAATCCATCATAAAACAAGCTTTATATTGAAGAGACCCTGTATTATTCAGTAGAAGTGTAATTTATGCAGTAAATATTGATTATTGATAACATTTATGAATTTACTCTCGGACTTTATGATGTATGCATACCTGTTTTTCTTCCAAGGTTTCATTCCAGAATTCTCCACTCACAATGTATTTTATTGGGTTTATATTTGTCTCCCATTGCACCTTATGTTGATAGAAGTCTATCAACACTAGACTGGTTTTTCTCTTTGCCACCAAAACATGCTTGTCAAGCATGATGAGCTGTATATTTTGAAGTTGGTATTGCATAATGTGTTAATTTTAGGAGGGAGTTGGGGGATTATACCTTGCTGTGACATGGAAGGGGCATATAGTGTTGACCTAGTCCATCAATCCATCACACATTGGTCAAGTTTTGCATTTAGGCACATTTCTCAGGCAATGTATGTTTCAGACCAGTGGTGGGCAACTTCTCTAGTCGGCGGGCCGGATATGGGAAAATGAAGTTCTTGGTGGGCCGGATTACTAAATCAATACCTTAATCGCTTTTATCCTTATAACTTCTGTCTGTGTTCTGGACAGACTTGATCAGCTACATCGAGCATGCACTTTTTGACAAATTCACCATCACAGAACGATTTGCTGTGCTTAGCAATGTTGTATGCGACTACAAAGCTGGCATAAGTAGCAGCTTTCTGGGCTACTTTGACTTTTCCGAATACATTCTGCTGCTTTACAAGTTTTCTGTGCAGTTCTGTTGCTCTTGTTTGCCGTTCTGCTGCTGATAAATTACTGCCATAGCCTGCATGTTTCGTCCCATAATGGCGGCTAATGTTGTACTCTTTAAACACAGCAACACTTTCACTGCACAGCAAACATACTGCTTTTTTGCCGACATCTGTGAAAAAGTACTTAGGCATCCAATCTTTGTTGAATGCGCGACACTCGCTGTCAACTTCACGTTTCTTGGCAAAATTCATGATAAAAATTCAATTGTAAATTCTAAATTTAATCGAAAACAACCAAAGAATAACTAACAGTCACTGTTACTGCGACGCAGTAAGAAAGTAGTAGGAGATTGCGGCCGGATGTGACCGCGGGCCAGTCAAAATCCCGTCGCGGGCCGGGTCAGGCCCGTGGGCCGTATGTTGCCCGTCCCTGTTTCAGACCCATGCAGCTTCATTATATAGATGTGTTTGGTTGAGTACCACACATATCAACCAAAAGTAAGTCACTTTGACCTAGTTTTCTTACTGACTTTGGTTAAGTTCTGCATTAAGGTCAATTTTGCAGACCTTTATTTTCCACCCCAGATATGCAGCTTGGTATGTAGATACATCATGGTGAATACAAAAGGACACTGCCAAAATTAGGTTATTGTAGCCTATAGTTTGTGCCACAGTGACTTCAGTAAAGTTTTGCATTTGAGCGAGTTTTTCAGGCATGATTGGTCATAGTCATGAAGCTGAGTGTGTAGATTTGTATTAGTCATTACAACATCATCTTTCTGACTTAAGTTACTGTGATGTATATTTCATGATTCATTGACTTTGGGTCAGTTTTGCATTTAGGTCAGTATTTCTGCCGGTATTGGCCATATAGACGTGCAACTTTGTGTGTGGATATGTCATGCATGTAACACCCTACCAAAATTCCATGTGACCTGCATTTCACACTTGAGTGACTTCTGTGAAGTTTTGCATATATGTCATTTTCTCAGTTAATAGTTGCTACAGAGTGATGCATCTTGGTGTGTTGATGCACCATGTTGAGTACAACACTATATTACAAAAGTAGTCACTGTGAGATACATTTGAGACTTCATTGACTTTATTTTGTGATTAGGTCAGTTTCACATGCATTATTGGTCAGATAGGAAGCAGAACTTTTTGTGATGAATATAAATGCCACCTTGTCATAAAAATTAGGTCACTGCGATATATATTTCACTTATCACTGGGTTTTTGTTTTTTCCATTTTTGTCAGTTGCTTATGCATCTTTTGACTACAGATTTCTATAAATTAGGGGTAATGTGGTGTTTGTGTTATGTGCACACTTGTCTCATCTTTTTTGTTTGTTGTACCTTCACCTTCCAGCTATTGAAAAAAATAAACATACAAGATACAGAAAGGTGTTCAGGATAGGTTTTTGATGTATAGCTATTACATAATTACATGTCGCTCTCATCATATCTTGTTGTTACGGGGGTTAATGCCATTTTTCAGTGCACAATAGGTTAAACATGGTAGCCAGTATAACTGGTGGAAGATCCCTGGAAAACCTTGGTAGGAACCACCAACCCACTAAAAGTTACTGGCAAGATAGCTCACATACCTACATTGGCCAAGTCCGAGACTCAAACCCACACACAGTTGAGATGCCAGTGATAGGTAAAGGTGAGCACTTTAGACCACTCGACTACCCCGGGGACCCCCACTCTCATAATATGAAATTAAATGCAGTTTGATCTTTGCTTGAGAGTGAAGTGGTAGATTGCACACCTGCTTCATACCTGTGTACTAAAGAGATGAATCCCAGATTCTTGCATCTGATAAAGTTCCAGTATCCAACAATCCAACATCAGTGGTTTTCTGTTGTTTTCTTTGGTTTAGTTAATGCTGTTCAGGCCTGGTATGCAGTCTCATTAGGGAGATACTGATTTGGCTTCATCAATGTTTATTAACATGATATGCATGTTATGTATGCATGAATTCAACTTTATTGGATCTTAAAGTCTCCCAGGAGCATTCTCTTCCTATGTCAATTGATCATTTCCTAAATAGGTCAAAGATGTCGCCTGTTTAAATTTGAAATCATTTGCCAGGCCTGATGCATGGTTACTGATGCAGCAGATTTTGATTGTTTTGTCATTAGATTCTGTAAAGATTGAGAGAACAAGTGCATTTATGACACAGATCAGCTCCTGTCTTCATACGAATCAAGAAGAAAAAGATAGGAATGAAAAGAAAATTGCTGTTTTGGCCCCAGAAGGAAACAGACTGATCTGGATAGAAATCAGGTGGTGTGGTCAGGGGCAAGAAAGGGATCCTAATTTAGCTAATATGGCACAATGAAATCCATTTACGAGGAACTCAAAAGAAAATGGACTATAATAATTGTTATTATTAAATCTTATTTTCATTTTTCATTTTTTTTTTAATGAAAAGATAAGGTAGATTGACTGATCAATCAAAGTTAAACTAGTACCTTGCTCTATTCAAATCTGATTTCCATAGAAGCAGTTTATATTTTGAGACATAGGAAATTTGCCAGATAACCTGCTTTTAACCTTATCAATGGCCTTAACATAGTCTGATTACAAGTAACAGGATTTTGAATGTACCTGCAGTAAGTTGGAGTATAATTGGTGATGATGACTGCCCATTATTCTGTCTGTTACTTATTTAGTTTGCACACTGTAAATCCAGTTGTCTGACTTCTGCAGTTATCAAACTTTGTTGGATGGCATACACTTGAAGTAAGGAACAATCCTATCAATTTTGGATGGAAAGGTCAGGGATCAAGGTCACTGTCAGAAAGAAGAAAATAGTTTTCTGTCCAATAAGTAGAGTTCTCACCCATGTAAGGGTACAATACTTTGTGGATGGCTTGCACATGGGTCAGGAAGAATCCTAGTGATATTGAGGTCATGATAAAAGGTCAATGTTACTGTGACTGAAAGAAATAAATTGGTTTCCGCACAAAAACATCAGTTCTACATCACATACCTGGACCAAACTTAGTGGATGGCTTAAACATATGGTGTGTGGAGGAAAAAAACTTAGATTTCAGGGTCAAAATGTTAATGTTCAGGATCATTATGACTGAAAGAAAGAAAATGATTTCTGCATAATAATTTCAGTTATCGTGTGTCTTTATCAATGTTTGTGGTTGATTTGCATATTTGCTAAAAAAGAAGCCTGTTAATATAGGTGTCAAAGGTCAAGGGTAGTCGGAGTTTTTGTAAAATTAAAAAATGATTTTTACATAATAATTTTAGTTCAAGAAGGTGTACCTTGACCAAAGTTTGTAGTTGTTTTGTATTTACGGCATGGTAGAGTTCTGTTAATTTTGGGGGTCAAGGACAAAAGGTCATGATAATTGTGGCTTAAAGAAAAATTGGTCTTGCAGAGTTTCTTTTGTTCTACACTAAAGTTTTTTTTACTAAACTTTGTTATTGGTTTGTTCTTATGGTAATAGAGAAACCCATAAATAATGGAGTCTAAATGTCAGAGATCATGGTCATGGTTAGTCTAATAAGAAATTTGTTTCTGCATATTAAGTTAGTTAAAAACTGCATGTGTCAACCAAAGGACTAGGTCAGTGTATCTTATTGGTCAGTAATTTTTAAGTGTCAACCATACCATACAAGTCCATACATAGTTGATTATTAACTTGGAGCTCACATATAATGTGTCATTTATGTACTCTTCATCATTTTGAGGCAACCAAAGCAACATACAGCTTCCAAGATTCTATTTTCTAACCCTTTTATGCATAATATGTCTGTGGCATTTGAAACACATTACTATAATGAAACTATGTTGTATGTACTCTACACAATATTGAAAAAAGGGATGAGCACATTCAAAATGTAAAAGTATGAACAGAATATTGAAAAAAGGGATGAGCACATTCAAAACTTAAGTAATGTTGTGTAAATTTTCTTTTTCTTTTTGCCCAACAGATGTTGCCATATTCAGGAGTATTGGATTTACCATTGCTAATTCAAAGTGCTTGACAGTTACATACATATAAAATTGAAGTAGCATGAAAAACTGAAATATTACACAGATATTTGCCTTCCGATATATCTATATCCAAGACTTTGGAAAGCATTATTAAAATGCATCTCAGAGATTTATTGTTTGAACTTTGTTCTTGATAGATTACTTTCACTTTTAATGAAATATGTTTTTCATGCCAAAATTGATATTCTAGGTACTTGTGTTACACTTTACAGGCACTGCACTTGTCAGCTTCTCACTTCCCTCTTTCATACTACCAGTATTTACTGCAGTGAAATCAATGCTGTAGGTCTAGAGCCAAGATGGAAATTCCAGGTAGAGGATAGAACAGAAATAGAATCACAGAAATCCCTGGCAGCAGTATAGTGAAGTACTCAAGCCACCTTGTCTTTCTGTTCAAATGTTTGGCACTGTTGCTGAACCAGTCAAGAAATGAGGAAAACCTTCCTCCTTGTAATGCATCAATCAACCTTTACATAGCAGCACTGTATATCTCAAAGTATGATAACATAGCCTAATAAATTCTTGGACATAATTCATTTACAAGATGTGTTTTATATCAATGGAAAATAGGCAGAAATATACTCATTATTTGTGAAATAAAACTATCATTGGTACAAAAGACCATTAATGAAGTTAAAATGCACTAAAATTGATTGTTGAATAGTTTGTTCTTAATACATAAGCCAGTTTCAAAAGATATTCTGCAAGTTCTTTATATTTTTAAGCCGGCGGCACTCAAATTTGGTAAATGCTAAGTTTGCAATTTTTCAGACTCAGGCACTTTTAGTTTTTGTATCCTTGCTTGTAATACATTGACAAATCAGTACCTCAGTAGTTATATATTGATACAAGTTTTATACATTCAGTAAGTATATAGTCATTTTTTTAAATAATAAGTAACTTGACAGGAAGGCTAAATTTAGTTTTATGGTGTAACTACTTGTCAAGTGAAACCCATCTGGTGTGTGGTGTGGTAATCTGCTTCTGGTTGCTGTATTTAATATATATATATATATGTATATATATATATATATATATAAGTCTAGTGCAGCTGCAAACTACACAGACCTTGATCTGCTGGCACATAATCAGCAGGCAGTTCAGGGTCTATGTTGTTTGCAGGTGGACTTGACATTCATAAGAGGATATACGGTATCCAGGTAACCTCAGTAAACGAATTTGAGTGACTCATATTGATGTGCATTCAGCTACTATAAAAAGACTTGGTCAGGATGAGAGAAGTTAAACCTCTTGAGTGATCATCCTGAAGTTTACCAAAAAGTCTGCTACAAACCTTTCTCTGGTCATTGTTTTGTTGAAGTAGTGATGCAGAATTTTGCAGCATTAACCATGGCTATGGTTCAAAATATGGGTTTTTTTGCCTTGCATACCATATATACTCACTTATAGGATGAGTCCAACTGTAAACTGTGGAGACCCAGATCTGCCATTGCATAATATGCTGGCAGATCCGGTTCTGTGCAGTTTGTTAGGAATAATCAATAGAACAAACAGCATAGATACGATTGTCAGGTGCATTATGCTATGACAGATCAGGATCTTTGTTTGCAGTTTGACTTGACCTTTAAGTGAGTATATACGGTAGATCATCTTTATTTTAAAAAAAAATATATGTATGCTGACATGGAGGTTGGAAACTCGAAGGAGACATGCTGGATACTTTCAGAAGTTAGTATAAGGAAATCATTTCTATAGCAAAGAGTTTGTAGTTTTCATCTGTGTATTTGCACTTAGCATGTATATATTGTGTTCTATATGAAACTTTATTTACAAATTATGATAAAAGCATGTATATTTATGTTTATCACATTATAAAGTAATGACTTTGTTTTTACAAATTATATATATCTGTATATCATTGATATTAAAACTGTTTGTATTGCCATATTTATTTGAAGACCTTTTTTAATCTGTACTTATCTAGTCACTCTAACTACGTAATACGTCAGACAGGTCCACCTTTACAACTTTTGCAGCTGGCAAGTTTATAGAGATGTATGCTACAAATGTCAAAAATACATAGAATTCATCCAAAGAATATGTCTACCTTGAGCAGTGAAATCCTGACTCAAAGAAATAGTTCCTTCCATTAAATACCAACAGCTATTTAAATTTTTCCCTATCTTAAAATCTCTCTTAGCTAAAATTTGCAGCTGTCTCCAGCTGAAATAAATTTTTAAGCTTTCAGCACGAGATAGTACTTTCTGACAGAATAAGACATTATTGCAGATCATTGTGGCACAACTTTTCATTTAGTGTATGAACCGATGTGCATTTTCCTTCAGTAGACTGCAGTGGATTCTAGTGTTTTATCTTAAATAACATAAGATGATGAGACCAAAATATGCATTTATGATTTTGTCCCAGCATGATTTCTTGGTATTTAGAATGAGTTTAATCATTTCTTTTTTCTTGTAGAGATAGTTTGGTGTTTTTAGCAGATGATCTAATTTTTGGCAGGAAGTTCAGACTGGATTTTCATTGACCTTCCAAATATTTAAATGAATATTGTAATAGCTGTGAACCAGAGCATGCTGTTTTTGTAATGGTTCTTTAACACTTAAACTTGTTTGAAAATAACTCTTAGTCTATCCAGAATGGAATTTTAAACTAACTTTTACAAGATAACCAATGGTTATGAAGTGCTGCATAGACCTAAGATATGTGTAATATGTTTTTATTATCTCATGTTTGGTAAAAGTGTAAAGTACGCTGCATGTCAGTATT
>JAECUM010012030.1:0-37052 GCA_016617855.1 Megalonaias nervosa
CCAACCCCCCACAAAACAAAAAACAAACAAAACAAAACCAACCAAAAACAAAACAAAACAAAACAAAAACAAAAGCAAGAGTAATTTAAGATCTGATGTTAATGATAAAACATCTCCCTCTGGAAACTTTCCTTGGAGAATAATAATAATAATAAGAAGAAGAAGAAGAAGTAGGAGGAGGAGGAGAAGAAGAAGAAGAAGTAAAAAATAAGAGTAAGAAGAAAAAGTAGAAGAAGATGATGATGACGAATTTCGAAGATTAAATCGATATATATATATATATATATATATATATATATATATATATATATATATATATATATATAAGAGAGATAGACAGTGGTTTGTGTGTGTAATTTATTCATGTCTGAGCAGACGTTTCCAAATGGACTTAATGTAGAAGTGTAATAGTACACCTGCATTTTATTTGTTTAACTCTGTCTAATAAGTTAGTAATTTTGTCAAGGCATCAGAGTACGACAGCGAGGTACATGTCATATATACAAAAGCGCACTGAAAGCTGATATCTTCTTATCAAACATAAGCACTGTGCGCAATATACCACGGGAGTGAGTACAAAGATATGAAATTTATATATCACGTGAGCTGGCACAGTGCCACACAGCCTTTGTGTGATATCAGCTAGGGTTAGTATTTTCTATTGATCAGTGTGTCAAACACCAGCTCACACTACTTGTTTTATAATGCCTCACAGATTTTCATTTTAATATGCTTAAAAACTTAATGAAAACACAACCTTGAACAAACACATACATATTACATCAATCGGTATGTTTCTTTATTCCAGCAGGAGACAGGCCCAATCAGAGGGGTGCCGGGGAGGGGGGCATATGGTCCGGGTCTCAACCCATTGTGGACATCAAAAAGCGATTTTTATATAAACAATTCCGAAAATAATAAATATACTTCGTTGTGTACGTAGTTGTCTTTTAAATCTTTATATAGTAACATATATGGACTTGTTTGGCATTCCAAATTTTAATATAACCGGGACTATGGACCTCAAACTCTGGAAGTGACCCGGGACTGTCTCAACCTCTGAATGGGCCTGGCAGGAGAAGTATGGAACTGACGAAGTCTATTATCGTGCACTAGCTGCTAGCAATAGTCTTGATAACTGTATCCATTATACAATTTAAATTTGACATGTGGGTGATATCAAAGCAATCCACAGTGCAATATTGTCTTGAGATGTGTGAGACATCTCTCTCTCTCTCTCTCTCTCTCTCTCTCTCTCTCTCTCTCTCTCTCTCTATATATATATATATATATATATATATATATATATATATATATATATATATATATATATATATATATATATATGGTACATAATCGTGTTATCGTAAGCGTGATAAGAAAGTGCATTCTTAAAAATTTTAATGCTGATTAAGTGATCTTTGTATGCTTAGAAGCAACAGTGAAGAGTCAAACTGTTGGCATGAATGAATTTCCAAATATATAAAATGAGAGAAAGTTATCGGCTCTGGTTTTTTTTACAACTTGCCTCTGAAGTTCAGGAAGTGAACATGACCAAGTGGAGCTAGCACAGTTTTGAAAGATGCGCATCTGGAGTAAGGCCAAGCTGTATACTCTATAACCCATAATACACCCATCAGTCATACACCAAAATAAAGGAAATTAAAGGTTCTTTCAACAATAGCTAAGATATACAAGGTCTTTGTTAAATAGCCAGTATAACCAGTGAGGAAACCCAGATAAAACTGTTTTTCTTTAAAATTTTAACCTATGCAAAATACGAAACTGTAGAGCGCCACCTGAATCCGCGACCTCCCGCATCCGACGTGGACGCGGATGCTCTAACCACTTAGGCCACCGGGGTGATCGATCGATCGATCGAGAGCTTATATTCAATCCATACAACCAAGCAAATTAAATAATTATGCACTCCCAGTAGTTCGCGTGCACGACTTGTGCCCAAGAACTTGCGGGTTTGATCCTATCCAAAATCAGATTCAGTCGGCAGCTGTTCGAGGCACTTTATTCGACATAAACTTAATCATATATACGTCATTAAAAAAATGCATAACAGGTCAGTGACAATTTCGTATCCATGTTCTTTTGACGGGGTGGGGGTGGCACAGCTCAATTAGCTTGACAGACTCGCGACCAGAAGGATGCGACCTTTAGTCCTGCCCATACCTGTGTACTGTACGATATATACTTTCCTTGTTGTGACTCTGGACAGATCACTGACATTCTACAACCACCTGAAGAAAACTGCAGCAAAATTTAGCACTTGAAACAATCTACTCCACAAACTGGCTGCATCAACCTGGGCAGCCAGTTCTCAGACACTTAAGACATCAGCATTGGCCCTCTGTTACTCAACAGCCGAGTATTACGCTCCTGTCTGAGCTCAATCATCCCACACCAAGTTAACTGATGTCCAGCTCAACACAACAATGCACATAATCTCTGGAACACTACGACTTAGTCCTTTACCATGGCTGCCGGTACTCAGCAACATTCTTTCTCCACATCTACGCCACCAGGAAGCAACCACAAAAGTGTTGGCTTAGGTCTATGCCAGTGAGAAACTTCCACTGTACATGGACATCACCACACATCCAGCAGTCCGCTTGACTTCGATACTCCCAATCTGGTTAGGTTCGTTGCCGGAGGATATGACAGCTATTTCGGCATAGAGTGTCGAGTGGTCTTCAACAGATGTTGTGAACCACTCCTTCCTAGCTGAGCCGTCTGTGTGCCCTCCTGGCTTCAACCTTCCACGTCATCTGTGAACCACGCTGAACCGCTTTCGGACAGGACAGGGTCGTTGTGAGTCAACTTGTCCGATGGCGCCAGGCTACTGACTCTTCCTGTTGCTGTGCAGCTCTGCAGACCATGTCACACATTGTGAACAACTGCCCACTGACAAAGTTCCCCGGTGGACTGCAGGCTCTGCACCTTGCTGATGATGACGCTGTTAAATGGCTGAGCACGCACTGCACACGATAATAAAACTAATAATAATAATAATAATAATAATAATAATAATAATAATAATAATTTGATATACCGTTAAACACCAATCTAACACACTACTGTAGTATAGCTAATTTTTGTGGGGTACCAATTTTCGTGGATTTTGTTGTTGCCCTCTACCACGAATTTAAAGACCCAAAGATACATTAGCCAGATATAATAATAATAATAAAAAACCCACAGCGCTGAGTTTTTTTTTTTTTAAATACTGTATTTCATTCCATGAAGTCAACAGAGATATTTGGCTCATCAACGTCATTTCTGTAATCTGGTTAAAAATATTAATTTTTCAAGCGTTTGTTTTATTTTAACCCTTTAAAAAAGAATTTTAAAGCATTTAATATTGTTTCAATGGATTCGTGTTTATACAGTATCGAATAACTGTAATTTCCACTCACTTTGATATGTTTTGTGAGTTTAACGCCAGTTTTCAGCATGTGATCGGCTATACATGGCGGCTAGTATATCTGATGGGCGAAGAACCCATCGATGACCCCCGGGAAGAAACAACAACCCACGGAAAGCTGATGGCCAGCTTTCTCATATACCCACGTCATTTGAGTCGAGACTCAAATTCACGCGGACAGATGTGAAATGTGTGAGTGATCTGTAAAGGCCAATCAGTTATAAGGGTCCCTTTGTTCTTTTTTTGTTACGACTCTATGGTATTAAATTAAGCAACAGAAAAGAGCGAGAAACACCACGTTTTGTAAAATTCAACAATAATTTATTTCCCAAGAATACAAAGTGAAAATTTAAGAAGAACTTACAGTGTTGTGAATTATATCCCAAATAGTCCTAAAAGTTCAATCACAAGTCCAAATGAATGAAGTTCTACTTGAATTCCAGTGGTATTCCATTTAAATTCCGACATTGAATGTGTTGATGTGACTGTAGTCTCGAATGTGCTATTGTGCCAGTTGTCTTGAATTTGGTTATGTGTTAACAGTCTTTTGATGTATGATGATAATATTTTCAAACATATCCTTGTCTGAATTAACCACAATTTAAATTTTTAGTGCAAGAGTAGTATTGAGCACTTTGTAATTCAAGTGAATAATATTTTGAATAAATAAATCCACCCAAACTAAAAACTGAACACAGGAAGACTGATTCTGCTTCGGATGCTAAGGAAAAAATTGAATAATTCTGATGTTAACAAGTTTATATACCCCTCTACTTGACCTAGGTCGCAATTACCATTTTCTGGAAATAATCTGTCAACTAAATGGGAAATTTCCTTTCTGGAAGTTTCTAAGGTCAGAATCAAATCTGTATTTATAACTCAAGCTGAAGTAAACATGCTTACAATTAATAATGATCTGAATATTTAATATATACTCATAGAGAAATATTAGCTATGTATTATATTGCTTATAAAACAAATGTCACTGGTCAGGTACACAATTTACTTGATTCTGGACAAAGGTCAAGTACAAAATACAGATATGCGGAGCATCTAATCATGGGGAAATGCGAATTCACAATGCAAATTAAATATACATAACATTATTCTTTATTTGGTGTATTTGTAGAGGTTAATTAACGAAATTAAATACCTACAAATATGGAAACTTTGACAGGCAAACCACGAAAATGTTTTTTTTTTCAAACCCATGAAAATAAATTATACTACAGTATACTTTTATACTACAATGCAGTACAAAATGTATGCAACGACATACATGAAGATTATTTATGCTGTTGTCGGACAGTAGTAAAGAGCATGACAGTTCTAGCGGGTCGAGCCTTTAATATGTTAGAATATTGTTATTTCAGTCACTCCTGTAGCATACAACAACAAAATAAAATGCGCTGAAATGTTGGAACTGTTATCTGAGCAATCTACGCATACATTATACAAGTAAGGGAGATGACATTTTCTTACAAAAGATTTTATGTTAGCCATGTGGATTGGCCAGCGGAAGGCATAACGTTTATATAGATACATACAGATAAACACCGCTAAATACTATTGGGTTGAAAAAATTAAAACAAAATGGGAGATGACATACACTATGATTTTTACAAAAAACAGTTTAAGAGAGTAATGTTGTAGTAAGGTATATTAATGCTGGAAATGATATTTACAGAAAGAAACTAAAGGAGAGAATGCATAAGTCATAGCCGATGATATATACTACAATGAGTAATAAAAGAGAATTACCTTATTATGCTTTTTTTTATATAAAAAAAATTATATATATGATTTTTTCAAAGGCCGCTTTACTGGTACATTACACTGTCATGTGATATATTCATGCTCTAGCAGATACAGATTTCATATCAGGCTTGATTTACTTGATATAATTCCTATTTATAGGAAAATAACGGCCCTGCAGAATAGGAAATGACGTCATTAAACCAATGCATTGAAACATGCGCAGTATATGTAATTAGCAGCCATATTAGTTATTAGTAACATATTCTACAGTATGTTTCCCGTGTATAACATCTGATAAATCGGATACATTTGATATATTTAGATGCATTGCTACGTGGTAAATATTTATGTATTCAACTTTCTCTATCTTCTAAGTAGGTTTGTCGTAAGTCTAATCATTCAGTATCATTGAGTTCCTACAGAACGTAAGTCTGTAATAATTCGAGTGATGATCTTTAAATATGGTTCAATGTCATCTAAAACAAATTAAAAGTCTTCATTTTTGCCATACGCGAAATGTTCGTATTGATATTTCTATTAAATGAATCCCTCCTAGTCTTTTAGTGATCATTCTCCTAACAATAAACGTGAGGTTGACGCTTTACTCTTTACCTGAGAAAACAAACAAGCTATTGAGAACTTGTATCCACGATACTCTGCAATCGTATATTTTCTGTACGAATTAAGATATTATTTTTCCAGCAGGTGTTGCTGTATAAATTTAGGGAGAACACTCTCTGTAAATGTGATCCTATGATGCTTCCAAATATATGATCTTAACTTTAAATAATTTTATCCTTGCAAATTACACTGTGAAAATTTATGGCTAAGAGACAATATTCAGTTTGTAACGGGGTGTAAACTCATGTGCGAAAAGGGTGTACTCCGTATACTTTGGTGTAAATTACCTAATAGAAGTTCTTTAGGAAATATCCATCCTTATCCTAATGTATAACCTAACATTCTTTGATGAATAAAAATATATACGCTATTGGTCTATTCGTCTCAACGAATTTATGAGTAAATCAATTATATCGATAAGAAATGAAGCACGATATTACTAACTTAGGTATTTGTAGATGACTAAAAAAGGCGAGGTAAAGGACTTCTCCCCTTTTCTGAGAAATGCATGAAGCTTTAAAATTTTCAGTGATTGGGACCGTATGTTGCTGAGAAATCAATGATAATAGCCATAAAGTGTTTTGCACTTACAGTGTTTCACTGTGAAATTCCTTTAAATTTGTTTAAATTAAACTGTATACTAAATAATTTCAACACATATCGGCTAAATGTGGAGTTCTAGATGACATCTTAAATTGCCCCTCCGTAAGACTGGGTATTAGTATTATAATTATCACACAAGCAGGTCTGTGTTGAGACACACACACACACACACACACACACACACACACACACACACAGACACACACAAACACACACAGATACACAGAGTGTTCTATGCATCCATAATGGCCTTTGCGACTACTCCATTGTAAAAACGGCATTGGTAAATTCATATTCGATAAAGCACGTGCAGCTGACACTGCACATAGTTCTATTATGCTTAGGGTCAGCTAAACAATCCACGGATTCCGTGCGTCCGTGCGACTTGTAATCAATGGTTGTGTACGATTGGAGTCAATTTCCATGACAAGGGAAATAGCAATTCAAAAAATAAACTACTCATAAGATAGCCAAATTAATTATTTTTTCCCAAATTTTCAGAGCGCTCAATACTCTGATTGCAGACAAAACTCTTACAAATGCAGAATGAATAAATGATAATCTAAATCTCATCAAACACTGTTGTTTTCTCCAGCGATTTTCACACCAGTTTACAGCTGCCGCCTTCATGAACAGTTGGAAAATTTACAGATCTCATTGACTTGTGCATAAAGCAACCGGACCTTAGTACCACACATGCCGTAACATACATCATCTCCTTATAGCACATTTTCATTAAAGGAACATTGTTCTTTCTCATTGTACCTTATATAATTTTTTAAAACAAATAATATTCTTCAGAACACTGATTGAACCTCATGGCCCTGTGGAAGGTATATTCATCCGAAGAAATGGGACTTCAAGATGATATTTTTTACACATCAGTTGAAGCTCCTCTTGATTCCTACCCACGAATCAAGTACTTCCAATCTAGACTGAAGGATATATTCTCTAGAGTACAAAGACTTTATGGTAGGTATGCACTTTTATACTAGTATATGATATTGTGGCATACATAAACTATACAGTTGTTGATGTATGATAAATATTAGTTAATATATGAAACTCATTAAATAATTCCCTGTTTTTGTTCGCCAGTGTTGGAAAAAACCAGGAAATGTAATACTAAATCATGACCCATTTGAAATTTTGTCTATCACATAGTTTTTATTTTAATTAAAATAATTTAGGGACAGAAGAAGAAATAATTCGTTAATTCTGACTCAGCAGTTGCACCGTTCGATTGCTGCAAATAAAATGTAATCCTAGATTCTAGCTGAATTGAAACTACGCAGTTCCATTACCAATGACACTTAAAAGTAGATTGTTTTACAAATTATAATTAAAAAAGTAACTGTCATTTTAAACCAATGGAATATTTGACACAGAGAACATTATTTTTAAATACTGGATCCTGTGTGATGTCACATAGTTCACTCGGGTTAGGTTTGACACACCGTTTACATCGATATGATGAGAATGTTAACTTTTTCCAACTAAAGTGTGTTGCTTACACTACCACTGATGCAACACACAATCAGTCTTTAAAAACCTACAACGTTGATTGGAATACGTACCTACTTTTGGGCAATCGTACACATAATCTCATTGAAGGACCTGTAAAATATATTAGTACATACAAAAAAAAACAAAAAAACTAATCGCATTTAAAGACTTAATTCTTAGAATATGTGAATGATTAAAGGAATACAGATACAGTATCAGATGCTTACAAGTTAGTGACAACCTCAGTGTGGGTTGGGTGTGGATGGTGGGCTATCTTCGCATAAAATGCACAATGGCAGGAAAGAGCCTATTACTCTGACTGTGTGTCTGTATCAGTGTCTGTCTCTATTATTTGCATGTCTGTCTATCTCCATCTATCTTTCTGCAAGTTCATGGGCATTCTCTTCTGATTAAATATTTTATAAGGGTGAATGAACATTTCTCCTTCGCTATAAGTAGTTCATTATTTCTTACTTTTCTTTAAGACCCAGTTCCAGAGAGTCTAAAACGGCCGCAAATTGAATCTAGGTATCTCAGTGATGCCGTGGATCAATTGACCGTTTCGAGCCCCGTGCTGTTCTTGTTCGGCGCAACACATTCAAAAATTCCGAAGGCGGATTTGGTCCAGGAATCCGGACACACAATATTCGAGACTCATCTGCTGGACGAAATACCTTCGTTAGATGGCCAAGAAAAGGAACATAAGCTGTTTAGTGCTATTTGCACCCTTAAAATGATTGAAACACGAAAGGTATTGTTTAGGTCTGAAACGTTGGTATTTATTTGCCATTTAGTATTGTAATCTGCGATGATGGAATTGCATGAGTAATAATGATAAGAATCAAACACAAGGGTTTCACACCAGCCAGTTGGGTTTGCACAAATGCGATCCCAAGTCAGTGTTGTAAGACCAATCATGTATGTAAAGGAACAATCATGCATGCATTCAAGGTATTCCACAATCAGAAAAAATATGACACAGTTAAGCTTAACATACTTGTATACTTTCAATCAATTTTAACTGATCACAGAGACACATAAAATTAAATGCAAAATATATTGAACACATGTAATTGTACTGTGGTTGATGGTAGTTGTTAAATATAAGACAGTGAACCTGTCTACATTTGTCTAGCATGCTCCCAAATGCATTAACTCTGTAGGCATGTGGTTATAGTTTTCATAATTAGTAAACGTTCATTCTGGAGCATCAGCGAGAGTGGTAAAACTTGAACATCAGGCAAATAGAGTTAATTGTAATATTTTGCAAACCTGTCACCTTTTACCCATCAGGTCTCATGATGCAACATTGTTCCAAATTTATTCCTAACTTTAAGGTGTCGTTTTCTTGCTGAAGAGTAAAGTATGTCTTCAATCTCGACTTATGAAACTAACATGAGACATAATTTACTTCAAATTATCTCCGTCTGTTTTTGTTTTGAAAGCTTTGTCCTGAGTTCATAGCCTCGTTATTTAGCATATTAAAGACATATCAACAGTTTCATTGCTTAAGGCAACAAACAACTTGTTTTTATATACATTTCGTTTCTAGGGCAAGGATACATTACTGAAATTGAAAGACTACGTCGGAGTAGAAAACATGCAGTTCTTTGTAGATGCCGAGTATGAAAAGAACAAGGACTCGGTTGTCAATAATTTGGAACGCTTAGGGGAATTTCTCAAACAGAAACCAATTGTTGTCTATCAAACCAAAACTGAGCTATCAGCTGCCATTAGCAACCACATGGAGCGTAAGTTTATCAAAGTATTTCGTTTTCTGAACCGGTATTTGATAGAGGCTACAAGGAAAACGAAGCATTCATGTGGAGGTATATTTGGACAAGAAGACGCAAAGAAGCGACTGGCCGCAGCAATAATGGCCTTTTTCAAGACACCATTAACGATATTAGACTTACTTCTAACCGTAGAGCCGGAATCTCCTGAAAAGGTAATAAACATTGAAAAGGCGACCAAAATGGCAATTGTTCGTTGCACAAAGCTTGTGCTTATTGGAGAGATTGTGAGCACATATGAAGTGAAAGGTACTGGAGTCAATGAATACTTAGAGGAACTAAAGTACAATGAAACATGCCTGATGCTTTTGGAGAACAGCGTGGATGTGGAAAAATCCCTATCTAAACCTCACCCTATTAAACCTCATCTGATCACACAGTTACAGAAAATTCCTGAAAAGCAGAAAACAATCAATTCCGTCATGAAACTGCTCTCTGAAAGTGGACTGGTTGAAAGTGGTTACAACATTTCTGGAAAGCGAAGAAAAGAAAACATTAGCTTAAAAACACAATTCGAAGCATTTTCAAAAACCATGGCCGATGAAGTTTCGAAGGTCTTACTAAGCTACTTTCTTGATATAGGTAGCAAATTTAAGGGCATTAGGAGTAAGTTAGATACTTTATCACATTTAAGGGAAGAACTGGTGAGAATTATGGAACAGACAATCGATGAAATGATATCTGTTGAAGTTATGCCAGACCTACAGAATTGGACAGATCCCCTTAGAAGGTTAGTATACTATATTGTTTGAATATTTATATATATAGACATAACGAAAAGTGTGGCGCAGTTTCTCATAACTATCCCTGAAAGAAATCCATGCATGTCTGGTGCTCAGTTTCTTTTATTTAATTTAATATATTTGAAAGCAGGCCTACTAAGGAAATGACCAGGCATAATGAAGGTAAATTATTTTGAAAACACAAAGGCATTTTAATTTCAATGACGGTAAATATTAAGAAGAAAGTATTAGAGATGAAATGAAATTAAGAAAGTGATAGGATATGACATTTTATTAAATAGAAAAACCTTGGCGGAAAGGAATATAAATAATCTGTAGTAGATCTGTATTTAGTGCTATGTCTTGTATCTTCACATTGTTTTAAGTTTCTGGTTGTACTAGGCCACACTCAGTACTAATTCTGTTGAAGGTTCCGAGATCTTTCTAACGTCTCTAGCCAACCCGCGTATTACTTTTTCATTCTCTTTGTGTGGACTCGAGAGTCGGCCAGAAATGCAGTCAAACTTTGTCTGGACTCTTGTGCTGTATCCAATTGTCAGTCAGCATTTGATATACCACAGTACTTTTGCTTCGCTTTGCTTTTGTTAGCTACGTATGGTAGCGCTCTACAGTTTCGTATTTTGCATAGGGTTAGACTTTTAAAGAAAAAGACTTCCTCCGGGTTTCCTGACTAGTTATGCTGGCTATTTAGAAAAGACCTTATATATCTTAGGTGTTGTTCAAAGAACCTTTAATTCCCTTTATTTTGGTGTATGATTGATGGGTGTAATATGGGTTATAGAGTATACAGCTTGGCTTTACTCCAGATGTGCACCATTCAAAAAGTGCTAGCTCCACTTGGTCATTTTCACTTCCTGAACTTCAGAGGTAAATTGTAAAAAAAGAGCCGATAACTTTTTTTTACATTTTGTATATTTGGTAATTCATTCATTGCACTTTCAGAAGCTGGTATTGTTTAGTCTGGCAAAATTCATTTTCCCTATTTTAAAAGCTACTAAGGATAGTGTACTTTAGACAAATTCAGGCTGATTTTTGGAGCACAAGGGAGCAGTCATTTTAGTTAGCAGTGTGCTAAGATCATTTACAATTTCCAAAAGTACAATATCCAAAGAAATGTCAGCCACATTACATCAAAGTAGCATAGAGGTATGCCAACATTCTCTCCACTGTGCATGTTTTAAATGCAAACAACTTCACCATACATACATCACTCTCTCAAAAGTACATAATATTGGTGAGCGCCCCCTAGCCTGCCTTGTGATTGTCTCATTGTTAAGCACTTAAGTCTTACCCACAGATAATTGAGACCGCCCATAGAGTTATGGCTGCAATTGTGTTTCTCCATTAGCTTCGAACCTGATGATTTCTGGGATCTGTAAACGTACTCTTTTCTGACTTAAACTTCATCTCATCTTCAGGGTATCTGCTGCACGAACGCCTAGTACATGATAGACTTAACTGCTGTAGTTCTCTTCTATCTGGTTCGTCTCAATGCCTACTACAGAAACTTGAAAAATTCAAAACGTTGCTGCTGGGATGTTCATTAGAGTCCTAAACACCTATGATTTATACTCCCTGTTCGGTACCTTCCTCAGACTGCCCACTCTATTCGCTCTGGAATTAAACACCAAATATAGTTTATGTTACAATTCGTAGACTGACTTCCAGAAGTCAGAAATACCTATCTGAGCACACAAATGGTTATACCCCCTCGAGATACCTACGTTAGTCTTCTCGCACTAGTATTCAGTTTTTGTTATCGTTATTCCCTCTATTAGAACCAAATCCTATCGACAGTTTTCTTTTGCATATCAAGAGCAAAAAGAACTGCCTCTTGTACTTATAAATGATGACATATACCTATAAATGATGACATTGTAATATATTTCACAAATACTCCGAAGACAAACCTATTTCTGCTGCAAGAACAGTCTTAACAAGATTTGAGCATGTTTCTTAAACTTAATTATCTTCATCGTGCTTGCTTGTAATTCCACGGTATCGTGTTTCTCCTTGGTAATGTAAATGAACACTATTGTGAGAACCGTTGAAGCATCTACTTGCTGTCACTAGCCGACAAAATCCTCGCTAGAATTTTACTGAATCGTCTTGTGCATCACATTGATCACGGGCTCCTGCCCGAGAGTTAGTGTGGCTTCAGGAAAGGGCGATGGACCACATACTTGGTGTTGTCAAGCTCGTTAACTCCACGAAGAATCAAAGGAATCGAATTCCAACCTGTGCACGACATTCATCTACCTACCAAAAGCCTTTGGCATATCAATCGGCTCTGGAAGATCATGGCAAATTTGGTTACCCTGAGAAATTCGTCCAAATTGGTCGACAATTTCATGATCACATGCTCACTCGTGTCTTGGACGAATGTAAGTCATTTGAGCCATTCCCAGTCAAGCAAGGATGTGTGGTTGTGCTCCAACCCTCTTAAGGATGATGTTCTTTGCCATGCTTGCTGATGCCTGCCGTCATAATGACACCGGGATTGACTTAAGATACCCGACTGGTGGCAAGCTCTTCAATCGGAGGAGACTACAGAAGAAGAAGAAGTTACTGGAAGTGACTGTTCGTGGTCGCCTATTTGCTGAGAATTGTTTCCTGAATGCTAACTCGGAGTGTGACACGAAACAGAGCATGGACCTTATCTCTTCCACTTGTTATATTTTAGGTCTCTTAATCAGCATCAAGATGACAGAGGTGACATACCAACCTGTACCATGACAGAAAATAGCCAAACTCTCCAGGCAGGTTACATGCAGTCCACATCGAAAATGAGACCGCAACCAAAATTACTAAAGCAAGTGTTGCCTTTATCAGAGTATGCGCAAATGTATGGGAGCGCAGAGGCATCCACATGTGTGGGAGTGCAGAGGCATCACATTGCAAAAAAAAACTGAAGGTCTACAAGCCCTGGTGTTTCTAACCCTGCTGTATGCATGCGAAACCTGGACTATATAAATGCCATGCAAGACGTTGAATCTTTTCGCATGGGCTACGTGAAAAAAACTGATGAGGATAAGATGGTAGGACAGGGTTCCAGACACCGGGGTTCTTAAACAGGCAGAATTCCAAGCATCCACACGCTGATGATGAAATCACAGACGACACGGACATGCCACGTCACCAGGATGTCAGACGAGCGAATATCAAAGAAAATCTTCTACAGAGAGCTTACGGAGGGAAAGAGATTTCAGGGCGGTCTGAGAAAAAGATTCCTTCAAGTCAACCTTGAAACATTTCAACTTTGACCATGCGTCTTGGGAGCTCCACCCGGTGCCGTCTCATCTACACCAAAGCTACAGCGTTTGAACTTATGAGAATTGCAGAGTCAGTGCGGAAGCGAGAGTGGCGTAAATCTCATAACTGCAGGATGTCCACATTTACTCAACCAAACACAAGCGGTATCTCCTGTCCAGGGTACCATATACAGTGCAGAACTCAACTTGGCCTGATCAGCCATACATGTACTCCTGTTCATTGATCTCCAAGACATGTTGTACATATCCATGTTTATTCATTTGTTTCCTGCTACACTAACTGGCGCTGTCGAGCTCAGTATCAAAGAGTGAATTATTTCATCCAAGGTTTTGATTTATTATAGTGTACTTTGCTGGTGTGCATTACTGATATCACCTTTCAAGCCATTTTATGTTCTCCTGCGCATGGTTTTCGTGCCACAAATGACGTGGTTTCCAAATTATTGGGCATGGTGTTGGAACCATTGAGATCTCTGTGTAGTTGACATTGTTTTGTCTTGAATTATTTTACTTGTACCGTAAACTCTATATCTCTTAGTATTTGTTGATATAACTTTTTAATCAGTCCAAGAGCTATATTGGAAGAATTTTCATTTGTATTTCGTTCAGTGTTGATGTATCTGTGTGAATGAAATGTCTTCAGAGCCGAAGGAAGTTTAAAACATAGAGTTGGAACGGTAATTGTGAGTGAAATAACGGAAACATTAATTGAACTTTGATGCGTTCTTGTCAACAACCTCTTAAGTAATGCCATGGTGAATATTACTTTTACCACGTATTACTTATGTCGTCACTCGGTAAACTTCGACTTTCATCGCTTGGTAAATTACAACTGCATCAGTTGTATTCCTATGGAGAAGAAATTTCCTCTAGATTGAAAATCAATATCTTGCCACATACACGCACATCGTGCCGCTAATTTGGGATCGGTTGTGCTTATTACTTCAATCACCTTACTAAGGGTTTGTTTTAATTTGATGCTAACTTCCATTCGTCTCCCAAAGTGTTGATTATACATCTGTAAAAGCTTTGTAGTCTTGTAGTGCTTCCTTCTCTTCATTTTACAGTAGTTTCAGCCTTCTTATGTTTCCTACTGTTTCATCTACTTTCCTTTGAAATCTTTATCTCCAAGAATTGTTTGGGGTTTGTTAATCGTTTTGTTACTTGTGTTTTACCCAAGTGCTTCTCTTTTTGCTCCTGTGTTGGCAGGCTGAACAAGTTCATTTCTCTAGTGGCCTCGATTTCATCCTTCAAGTCATTTTAAATATATTTTGTCTAACAGAAACATATCTGGTCATCTTGTTTTCTTATAAATAACTCTTCAAGTTTCTTCCAAAGTAAGGAATCTCTTTTTTACAGTTGAGTTTTTGTTCTGATGGAACCAGTAGTCTTATCTACAATATATCCCCTTCTGAGGGTTATCTGATCTTGGATCTGAAACGCTTCTAGCCAGTTAATGTCTGTTATGACGCTGATGGCATATCTTTATCTAGTCACACGAAGAACATCTAACATAGATAGCCTTTTTCGTCTGGACAGAGGTGAAATATCACTCCATAAAGGTCTTGTTTTCTGCTACAGTTGCATCCTAATATCAATTCTGCATTCTAGCAAGTATGCATCGACTATTGAAAAGCGCCTGAACTACACCAGCCGAATTCTCTTCTTCTTCTTCCTCTTCTTCGTTTTATTATTATTATTATTATTATTATTATTATTATTATTATTATTATTATTATTAATGTTATTATTATTATATAATTCATATGATAGAATGCTTCATAATTTGAAAAAATGGGACATACACTGTAATAATGTTTGGAAAAGAAAAAGAATGAAATAATTTTCTTTTACGTCACCAGTTTAACATTTTTTTTATTCATGTATTTATTTTGCAGGATAAAAGAGGTTCAAGCAATTGGTCACATTTTTGGGAAACTGTGTGTATTTTTGAAAGAACCAGAAGCTGGTGAACGGGCGAACGAGGTTCTGACGAACATCAGAAAATGTTTAGTAGACTATCCTGGTGAAATTCGTATAGAAGTTTCCTCAGATTCTTTTTATGCGGGAGGAGATGGAATTGAAAGTTCCAAAGAAATTGCCATGGGTGATGCGTTTTTGAATGGAAAATGTCGTGGCACCATCGGACTATTCATGACTAAAATTGGGAACGAGAGTGAAGATCTTCATTTTATTACAAGCAGTCATGTTGTTTTACAGTCTGAAGATGTCACAACCATTGACCCGACTCCAGTCCCCCTTGGTAGGCGCGCACACATTGTGACCACTGAGAACAAGTTGTTAGACATCAGTGTCATTCAGGTTAATCCAAATATGAGAGATCGCTGTAATCCCTTATTCCATGATAACAATAAAACTCGCAAGTGCCATATACTGGATACGGAAAACATCAAGAAACTGATAGCCCCAGGTGTACGCGTATATAAAAGAGGTTCAACAAGCAAATTAACCGCAGGATGCATCATTTGCAAGGATTTGAAGGACTTTGGCATGCAGAAACATAATTTAGTTGTTGGTGTGCCAGCCGGATCCGACGACGAAACAATAAAGAAAGGTTTTGCCCAAGAAGGTGATAGTGGTGCTGTTGTATACACCGAAACACCAAATGGTGAAATCCAGTATATAGCCATACTAATGGGGGAATTCGAACCAAGAAACATAGAAGACAAGTCTAAGGAAGAATTGAAACAAATGTTTGGTCCTTTAATTCTCACGAGCAGTCTTTACGAAGGATTGGATAAAATACAGACAATGTTCAACTGTAAATTAGCCTTACCAAAGACATAAAAGCACAGTCAGAAGAGAAAAATCAGGAAAATGTTGCTTAGGGGAAATATGTATTCGTACAAGATACAGCAGTCCCTAAGAAATCTTATCGGGAATGCCAGCGCATCTCCATGTGTGTTATTTGAAGAATCAATTACAATCTTTATCTAATGGTAAGAATAAAGACGATATAAAATTTCAAGATAAACTGACTAATAGTGTAGAATGTTCAACCTAGGCCTTTAATAAAGTTTTCAAAAGTATAAATAACCTTACATCCTATTTCTTTTCTGCCCGACCTCATTACAAACGTTGCAATTAAAAGAATAATCCAAAATCAGGGTCTTCAGTATTACATGTGTTATTTGTTAAAAGGCAACAAGTTAATAGTAAAAGTTTAGTATATGGTATGCTTGACATAAGTGACAGGTGGTACTGACTTTGAGCTTCAGTTACGTTTTATCTTATTACACGTGAATATCACAGACTGAAACGAATATGTTGAGAAAAATGTATAGAACTTTAAAAGAAAAACTTCACAAAAACGAAAGGTAGTCGGGGTTAGGTTCTCTTCATTTGTTGCATTGTTTTGATGTGATATTAGTTGTACCTAGCAACCATACTATTGTATAACAAGGCTTAAATGTACATGGAAGAAAAACATTTGTAAGACAAATAAAGAGATGAATGTTTAGGACAAAATTAAAGTGATAAATGTGTAAGAGCAAAAGGAAAGATAAAAGAGGTGATTAATAGGTATCGTTATGCATTGTGTTTACGTTAGTGTCTTAACACTAGTGCAAGAACTATCAACGGTTACAGTCTTTTGTATACATTTAATTTTAATGCAGAAATTAAGTGAATATTTTACATAGATTGTTCATAGAGGGTATGCCATTGTTCCAAGAAATCTAATTAATAACATCGATCTTCTTCAGTAGCTGTCAAAGTATTTTGTCTATTTCAATGTTTTGCGATAGCATATAGGTACTCATATTGCGCGATCTATGTCTTGAAGATTTTGGTTATTGCTAACATGTTTCACCCTATGTCAGTTTGTTGGTCGGCTCTGCGTCCGACTATCAGGCTTTGTAATAATTATATTTTTATCCTTTCTGTTACTGAATTCAGCACTAATTAAGAGCTATTAGTCATTCTCTGAATAATATTTTGGAAGGACGAGTAAAATACAACGAAGGTCTCATATCCCAGATGTTGTCGTGGGATGGTGAATTAACTGGTGTACTTAAGTTTAATGCATCGAGTCACACGTTTTGTCTTTCTCGCTGTCTAGCACGTATGTATATGTACATAACAATGTAATATGAGCAATATAAACAATCAAATCTGAAGAATTCACCAGCGTTCTAAATAGTTTACAGAGATATTTAGAAAGATGCTAGCTTTTAATTAAAACTACCGCAAATATTTAACGAACAACGTTTGTATAAGAATACCTTCTGTATCAGTGGTGGGCAGACTATTTTCAGAATATTTTTTCTGAAATTTTATTTGCACATAACCTGTTTTATCATTTTGTATTGAAACTTGCTCAGTTTGATAAATAAATTCATAAACTGTCTAGATCTGCTCATTTTGTGACAGACGTTTGTATGACAATGGTTTATTTCGAAGTCAAGCATTTTTCAGAACATTGTTCTGTGCGTCTTAGAATTAGTTACCTCTGTCATTGTTAAGCTAATTAGGGACAGATTTTGAATGAATTAATTTCTTGTTTGTACATAAAAATGGACCACATATTTGCACTGTATGCTCCGATCACATTTGTTTTCAAATTAAATTAGATGTTACTTTTGTGATTTTATTGATTTACTAGTATGAGATCTGAGATTAACTGTGAGCGAACCATTTAAAATTTAGATATTTGTTTTAGTAATATTTTGATTGCTTTGATACTTTTATGTGGTGATATGCAAATAGTGTTAACTGACTTTAGAATAGATTTCTGCATTAATTTGTCTGAACCTAATTTTTACATTACGGTTTTATCATGGGTAATGTATATCATTGTTTCAAATAGCATTTGTACAATGAAGTTGTCGGCATATGCCTAGAATTTATAAAATTGAATACGTGCTGATGGAATGACTGGTTTTAATAGCAAAATCCAGTTTGGTTCCATAACTTTGCGTGAACATTGTTTGAAATGGAAATTGATTGTGAAGTTTTTAAAGAATGGTTCTAGCTTCAGGTCGTATGGTTGAATTCTGCTAGATAAGGAAACATTGTTTATTGTCCGTTATTAAGCAAAGTTATTCGAGTCATGCAATGACTAGACTTTATTTCTCATTTTACGCTAGGGTTGGTAGATAATGTAACCATTCTTGCAGAATTGGCGTTCTGTCTCGTTGCGAGCGAACATTCTTTCTAGCGCTAATCGACGAAATTCGCTATATAACACGAGATGTGAAACATTTAAACATTTTCATTACAAAGAAACGACGATTACCAAGTTTCCATTAAATTAAAACTTATACGAGTGGTATCTCCGAGACAGAGTACATATAGTTTCTATATTTTCTTTATACCACTTATAAATAGATATACATAAGCTTCCAACCCAGTTAATATTCACAACCGTGTATTGACAGAGCGAGTGAATTCTTCATATCCATGCCTGATCTGTCCACTACAAAATATTGTTTTCAGGCTATTCTTTCTTATTGATTAAAAACATAAAAGACACATTTATGATTTAAACATGAAATATGGTTTAAATGAAGACAGTGGAACACTACAAACATTACAGCTGTTCAAACGGTGAATGTGTGCCAGTTCAATCACCAGTAAGTATATTGAGACAGGAGCAGATAATAAACTACACAAAATAACCAAACAACAAGAGGAAACTGAAACATATAAATTTATTTACAGTTGGTCTAAGTCATTATTATGCTTTATCTACCATCGCTATGTAGGATTATGTTTATCCTCAATCTCTCTCACCGTTGGTCGGTTTATCTATAAGTTTTACCATAATGGGTCCAGAAAGATCATCGCACGCAACAGGCGAAAATGCAATGCACTCTATTACTACGCGCATTTTTTACGTACTGGAGCCCTTTGCTTGCGACACGAGAGAGAGAGAGAGAGAGAGAGAGAGAGAGAGAGAGTGTTCATTGAAACTGTGTACCTTGTTTAATTTAGTTGGAGAACGGTGGATGATTAATATTTTTTCTTATTAATTTCTTATTAATAAATGGAAAGTCATCACTGATCTCGTGAGTATAGAAGCAATAGTCTTCTGTTTAATCCATAGGTATATTCGTGTTCATGAGCCATGGACGAATCACAATTTGGTATATCAACATTAATGGTATAACAAATTGTGTTATACCAACACTTTAAAAATTGTTGTTATGCTTTTTGAGGTATGTGATATACATAATAATATTATTAAGATAACTAGTAAAAGGTTTATATTGAAATCACTTTGGAACTATGACATTCATTTAAATTCTCATATTATTAGTAGATGGAACAAATTACTCTTTAAATGTGCCACTTAATTTCATTCTTAACAATGCAGGGCACAGTCCATTGTTGTAGATGTGTCTGTATACTTGTAAATATGATATATATATGTTCTTTTATGTTTACAATGTTTTACTTTATATCCGTATTTTAATTTAGATGTATGGACTATGTAGTCTGAAATAAAGAATTCTTATCTTATCATCTTATAAGCTGATCAGTTTCAGTGAAGCTACACTCAGTTAGAAGCTCTAATAGCTAACGGCCTATCAAGTATGACCTAATTACTAGAATTGACTGTTCTGTATGTTAATGCTATTTACTGAATTATCGTTTCAAGTAAAATGGTGAATTAAGTGAGACTAATGATACATCTGACACTAATTTCCACAAAAGAATACACACGGACCCTCCCCATGGAAAGTCTCTGTTAAATGGAAGAGTACGTTGTTTCTTATGTGGATATGTAGTGTGTATCTTTCCCCCCAAATATATATATATATATATATATATATATATATATATATATATATATATATATATATATATATATATATATATATATATATATATATATATATATATATATATATATCGCTATTAAATATATTTACATAAAAATTGTCATTATTTGCCATTCTTTCTTTAAAGAAGTATGTCTGGCACATGCTTGTGTAAGGAATGCATCTACAAATGATGCCTTGAGAAAGGGAAGTACGTTTCCATCTTCACAGGCTTAAATTTTCATCACCTTTTGAGATACAGAAGACATTTCTCCCGCATTAATTAAATCTAAAGTTTAAATTTGTGTCAACTATCAAAACAAGATATTTCCTCGATCGACTGTGCCACTGTTCCAGAGGCGAAAAGAGAGCAATCTGTAATAATACTAGGCAAAGTTTGAGACATTTACGCAACATAGGAACAGAACAAAACTATTCAATCTTGAATTGATTGCTGAGTTACATAAGCAGACTTGATACTTACTAGATAGTGATCATAGAATATTTTTTACTACTCTGGTGGTTATTATTTTTGGGGGTGCATGTACCTGTTTGACAAGATGTGGAAACATTAGAGCTCAATATCATGAGAAATTTTGTACCGCGGTATTTTGCATTATTTCTGAATATACCGCGACATGTAAAACTGTATACCGTAATTATACCAGGGACCAATAATTTAATGTTCTGATACAGGGGCCTAGCACGATTTTAAAGACAAGTTTCATCTGTCAATAGCTGGAAAAATATCTTGCTCTGATTGATGGCAAAAAACATCATATCATATCCATTATATTATGTGAAGAAAAAAATATATTAAGAGGAAAGAAAATAAAATATCTCCGCTAAAAAAAAATCTTATCCCCCTCCTCCTCCAACGTTATAATGTTTAGTACCTAATAGCATATGAATTTGCTAGGTGTGTGTTAACTGTTGGAAAACTTGTACTCTAAAAACGGTAACTAAGGTGAGATAATTAAGCTGACACTATAATTGACACCCTGTAAAAGACACTGTGTTGACATTTGAGAGCTTGTTGATAAAAAGGGAAGTTTTGACCCAGCAGCCTACAGTTTACTACCTATGTGATTGACATAATAGGCAGGGGAAGTTTGAGGGGGATGCCTACATGCAGGCAAGATATTTATCAGAGAGTAAAAGATTAAAATCGTACTTTCTTTATTCACTAATCTCTAAACATTGCAATCATCTAGTTTCACTTTTGCAAGTTAGGAATTGTTAAACATAAATTGAGAACAAGCTTTGTACAAGTCAGTTCATTCATCGAGAATCATGAGGGTCTGTCTTCCATACCGGTAAGCAATGTCTGTGTTTGTAGACTTTTGCTAGGGTATAGGGACTTTCAATATTCAAGATTTTGATGCTAGGGGTTCAGTCTAGGCTCGATATTTTTGCAACGCTTTTGTGTGTTCTTTTTATTTTATATTATAATGTATTGGAAAGTTTAATTGGATAATGAATTTATATTCATTTGCATTTATATTATTGATCATTGGAAAAGACTAATTCTCTATCAACTTCATATTTAGTAAAAATTTAATTTGGAAATAAAATATTCTTTAAGTAATAGAGAATAATATTTAGTACCCTATTTCAAATAAGTATTCTATTTTAAATTTAGTAAAATATATTTCTTCAAAATGATTGTTGCATTAATCGCAAATATTGAATTTTTTACTCTTTGGCTATCGTGAATTTAGTCGATATTTAATTATCTGTATTATATTCTAAAAGGCAGAAAAATTATACAAATTTATGAAGTTCGCAAGATTGAAGGAAAGTTGTAATTTTATATGCATTTCTTGTATTTGAAACATAACGTTTTGTAGATGTATATCTAGAATGTAATTTTCTATATATATATATCAATTATTTAAATAAAAAAGTTCATTCATCGAGAATCAAGAAGGGTCTGTCTTGCTTACAGTCGTTCCCGTACCTCCGCTTGCCATATTCCCCAAAGATGCAGACGTATCTACACCTTTTCTTAAGAGAGCCTGAACTCCCTCTCTTTCTCTCTAACCATAGACAAAGACATTTCTTAAGTTATGAGATTAACCCTCTGATAGAAGAGGTCTTCAGAGAAGAAATCAAGAAAGATTATAAAAAGTCATTTCCTAACAAGTGGCGAAATCTTTTCATAACAGATCTAGTTAAATAAATATGGAATACCCTATTGTGCAGTGTAGAGCTTCTACGTTTGGAAAGATACAATTTGATGTTAAATTCATGAACTGGATACACGGCAAAGTGTAGCGTTAAATACTTTACTCGGATTTCACCTTAATAGTTTAGAGCTAGTAGATACAAGTCATATATCTAATTCATTTCCTGCCATGTTCGTTTCCTATAAGTAGATTTTGTATTTTTTATTTGGCAATGCATTTCATTGATTTATTTTAATTATAAGCCAGAGATATCTTGAATCAAACCAGTGCTAAACTATAAATTATAATTTCTTTTGGAGAATCTACACTGTCATAAATAGACAGTGTGTAGCTGTACATTAATTAGGAACGTTTTGATTGATTTTGTCTATTTGAACTTCAACATTTCAACTAACCGGTCATGTAAACAAAGCAATCCTTTGATTACATGCCGATGTCTTCATATGTAAAGGGTTTAAACCGGTGGTTAGGTTCATAAATAATCGGACTTAGGTAATGTAACAGTTAGGTGTTGAGGTTCAACCGGTATCAATTACCAAACTGTTGTTTGAATCTCAAAGCGCTTTATTACATGCCATTTTATGTATTAAGTCATTATTGGACAGGTTGTAACCGGTTTCAACCGGTTAAAACTCTGATCTGCTTCCAATCGGGTCAATCGTTACGTGATTTATGACAACCCTCTTCCTTGGATTTTATGTATTTCGGTTCCTCGGTTTTTTCGGCAAGAAGCTGGTTAATTTGAACATTTAAGTTCCACTCTTTTATAAAGGTCCGGTGTTATCAGTTCATTAGGTTTATGAGGACCAGTTTGGAGGACGATATTTTATTTGGGGCAAAAAAGGAAAATAGCCTGGGTTTCATGGGGCAAAAATTTATAGGGCCCGGAGAAAGAGAAGGATAAACTCTGGGAGATATACCAGGTGAGGGATAGGGGCAAGGAAAAAGAGCATGACAAAATACTGGGGCGATATAGGGACAAAATGGTAGATTCTATTTAATATGGCATATTTTGAAAGTATCTTTTCCAGGCAATGACTTGCCAAAAAAGTTTATTTGGGTTTATTTTATGTAACACCATTCTTTAACTAGATTGGATCGCATTGGCCAGTTGAACTTGTTAAATTCGGTTAACCCGGTTCACAGGTTTGACTCTTTCAGACAGTTTGTCCAAACAAAACAAGAAAAACCGGTTATTCCATACCGTTTTTATGTCCTAAGACCAAAAGAAAGGAAAGAGAAATTTGGGAGGAGGAAACCGTTTTTAAACAACTACCGAAAAAGAAGGTTGGAATCAGTTGCTATCAGTGACAAAAATTCAGTGGGTTTATTGGCACAAACCATGTTATACCTAAGTCGGGGATCTTTTCAGAACCTTCCCCTACTTTGATACTGACAAAACCAAAACCGGTTCTCTCGTGGACAGGTTTTAACTGGTTTTCAATTAGGGTGAAATCCGGTTTATTCCATGCCGATTTGGTTAAAAGTCATCATTCAAACCGGTTTATTCCATGCCGATTTTATGTCTTAAGTCCATTTTGGACAGGTTCTAACCGATTTCGTCCTGTTCAAACCGGTTAGATCAGAAAAGAACCGGTTCCATCCGTTTCAGGTCAGTTCGGTCAATGACCCTTTCTCCAAACCGGTTCAAAGCGGTATATTCCATGCCAATTTTAAATTTTAAGTCATTATTGGACAGGTTTGAACCGGTTTCATCCGTTTCAAACCGATTGTATCTGGTTTAAAACAGGTTCAAACCGGTTTATTCTATTCCGGTTTATGTATTAAGTCATTATTGGACATGTTTAAATCCGGTTTCCGATTCCGGTTCATACCGGTTCCACAATTTTCAAATCAGTTATGACCAGTTGACCCTGGTTCAAAACCTTTATTCAGTCCGGTGTATAGTATACAGTTTTTAACCGGACACCAGGATCTTAAACCCGGTTATTGAGTGTTCATGGATACTGGTTTCAGTTGAGACTTTTACCGGTTTCAAACCCAAACCGAATTTTCCAGATGTAAACCAGTGGTGTCCAATCCGGCAAGTCTGTTTCCAACCGAGTTTCAACAAGTGAAACCTTGTTTAACCGGTTTGAACCGGTTATAAGAGCCGGATTGTTCAACGGTTTATCATCCATGGCCGATTTTATGTCCAGTCTCCACCAGTAGGCCTGGTTTAACCGAGGTTTATTCCATACCGATTTTATGTCTTGACGTCTTCTTTGCTCTGGTTTTACCATCGGTTCATCCGTCAGTTATTCCGATATGACCCTGATTCTCGGTTCCGATGTTCTGGTTCAATCGGTGTTTCTAGGGCTTGGACAGATTTATAAGGTTTGACATCCGTTTTAGTATCAGTTGGTTCAAGATTTTAGATCTCTTGTATTGTTTGTCTTCGTGTCAAAAGTGACATTCCCTACATGCTATGACTACCTCTACTGTCTCTGCTCCCTCTTCCTCCACTTTTCAGAAGTTCATCGACGTAAACTTAGATCGGGCTAGTTGGGAGGCCTTGTATCTTCGGCATCCCATTAACATGTTAATTGCCGGACCTAGCGGTTCAAGCAAAACCGAATTTATCAAACGTGTGATCGAACATAAACATCATTTGATGTCTCCTCTCAACGCTGTGGTTTAAAAGGTTTTATCGGGTACATTCCGGAAAGTCCGATCCATTGGTTCTATCATTCCTGGGAAGACAATCGTTTGATTATCAAACACATTGGTCATCATCGGAAAGGTTTAAAACGGTTTCAGCCGGTTCAGACCGGCTAGATCTTGTTCAAACCGGGTCATTCCGTTCAACCCAATTCCCGCCCGTTGATCCTGGTTCAACACGCGTCAAAATGTTTCCCCCAGTCTCATCTTCCCTCAAATTTTTCGTGCCTTGGAAGGCATCAGTCGCGAAAAAAAATCCCAATACGCCTCGTGTAGCGAAGCTAGTCTCAAAACGTCTTCGATGGTTTACGGTGTACAAACTAATTCATCCTGCTATAAAATCATTCATATTCCATGCATCATTAACTTTTGCTTTTTTGAGAGAAACAAAGTAGCCTTGACGCTCCTGGCCGATCCTCGCGTCGACACTCAGACCAAAAAACAAATCATTTTGAAATCTGGAGGTAGCGGTTCTCTAGGAGGTGTCATCATTCGCGCAATCTTAAAATGGGATCCCAATATTCCCAAAGTTCTCTGCAAGAAAAAAGTCATTCCCCGATCCAAAGGTACCCAGAAGAAAAAGAAAAAGAGAATGTATCAAGACCAGGTTGACTCTGGTTCAAAACCGGTTAAAACCGATTTATTTCTCTGTTGCTGATAATGCCAGCCAAACCCGATTTGACACGTGTCTTTCCTAATTTGACCCTTCTCCAAAACTTCTCCTCCAGCGGTGACACCCCCTTCCTTTTTGCGGCTGCTCACAAAGTACCTGCCCCCAAAATCAAAGTCCAAGAGAGATCGGGCGTGTTAAAGAGTTTACTGGATTTATCCAAGCAAGAACTGTCCCGATTTAGTCCGTTGCGAACCCCTCCACGACGCGTGATGCCTGCCATGAGAATGATGCGACGAGTCGACAATCAGTGGCTACCATTCCAGAATAAAAAAGACCTGAGGTAAACGATGGAATCAGTTTTTGTATTAACTCTCAAAGATGTCTGTCAAACCGTGCAAGCGTTAGATTCGTTCTTCTGTCCAAAAAGTTTATAAAAGAAAAGACAGTCACCTCATCCAAAACGCTTAGCCATTATCGATACCCTTTTATCACAGTCTTAAAGAAAAGGTTGTACCAAAGGGGAAGATTATTTGCATTTGGAAAACGTCACCGTTTCATGCGCTAGTCCAGTTGGCCGGTTCAATCCGGTGTATTTGCCGATTGTATGTGTGTGTGTTGTTGGGTTTTAACCCGGAAAACAAACAAAGTGTAACCCCCCAAAGCCATCCCTTTTACCTCCAAAGGAAAGAAAAAGGGATTCCATGCCTTTTATGTATTAAGTGAAATTGGGACGTGTTTTAACCGGCTTTCCAGATGCAAACAACTGATTCAAAACCTTAGACCGTTCGAACCGGTTTGTTCAATGTCTTGCTTCAAAACCTTTTCAAAGACCGAAAGAGCAGTTCATGCTTAGCCAAACATCGACACGTTCTTGACAAATGGTTGAAGAAAATGTAATCCATTCAAGAAAAATTGTTGGTCAAGGCAAGGAATTTACCATGCCCATGTTTTAAGTCAAAGGAGTTTCAACGTTATTATCTGAAGGTTCAAAGGTTGGTGAAAGTAAAAATGTTCAAAAGTTCAGACCAGGTTCACAACCGGTTCAGACTGATTTGTTCCATATCGTATTTATGACTTAAATCTTTATTTAAACCGTTTTCAACCGGTGGACCGATAGATCTGGTTGATATCGGATCAATCCGTTTCAACCCAATCCCGCTTGTTCAACTGGTTAAACCGGTTCAATCCGGTTGATTTGATGCCGATTTTCTTAAGTCTATATTGGACAGGTTTCAACCGTTTCAACCTCAACTCTTTCTCCCGGTCTCCAAACCCGATGTTTCAAACCGGTTCAAAAGGTTTAGATTTTCAAACATTCAAACCGCGAAATTTCCTTTGTATTAAATCCGGAGGTCAACAGACCGTATCAGACAAAACCAGTGACCAGGACTTTAACCAAACGTTCAAAGCCGGTTACTAAACCACCCGCTTCCCATTTCAGAGTCAAGTTTGGAGTGGATAATTTGATTAAAAACCGGAAACCGGTTAGATCCAGCTTTTCTCGAACCGGTCCCATCCTGTTACAGGAGTTCAGACATTGTAATCGACTGAAAACCGTTCCTCTCCACAAGCAAGCCACGTACACCTTCACAAACCCATTCAAACCGAATCCACCCGAGTGGAGGGATCATATCGATGGCAACCGATTTAGCCGGTTCGAATGTTCCAGAATGTTTGTTGTTCAGAGCAGTTGACCCTGGTTCAAAAGCGGCTCAGGATTTATAACATACCGATTTTATGACTTAAATTCTGGACAGTGTTTCAACAGGATAAACTGGTTTGAAACTGGGTCAAACCGTTTCAACGCACTTCCCGCCTTTTGATACTTGTTGAAAACGGGTTCAAAGGCTTGATCCGGTGCAAAACAGGTTCCATCCGTTTGAACCAGTAAACTTCATCCCGTGCCTCTTTGTCGATTCAGTTTTCCGGTTTGAATCAAAGAAGCCCGGTCATCGATTGAATCTTACTTGTATGGATTCAGGTTTTTCATGTGGTCTCATCAGGAGAGGACACCGTGTTTCTCTGCTTGATTATCGGTACAAGGTTTGTTTCAATACAGTTGTTTCACCGATTTCAATACCGATATTTAGTCGTAAGTCTTTATTTGACAGGTTTTAACTGGTTTCAACCGGTTCAAACAGGTTAGATCCGGTTCAGGTTCCATTCGTTTCCGAAGCCTATTGGACATGTTTTACTCGGTTTGAACCGGTTCAAACCGGTTAGGTCCGGTTCAAACCGGTTCGAGAATGCTTCAAGTGGTTTAATTGCTACTGGATCCATCCAATTCGAAGATCGTCTGTTCCAAGGACAGTTACCCAAACGTTTAATCGTTGGCATCGTGAGCAATGCAGCCTTCAACGGAGCCCACGATCAAAATCCTTTCCAGTTTAAGCACTACAGAGTGTCCAAGATCGAAGTCAGACGCGATGGCAAGACCTTGTGTACCAGACTTTTTGAACCTAACTTTGACGGAATTAAGTTGAGATCGGTTCAATCCGGATTTTCATCCGGTTCAAACCAGTTCCGACCAGTTGTTTTCACGAACCTACCGGACAGCTAGGAACCAACACCAGTCACGGCATTACGTACGAAGATTTTGCAGGAGGTTACACTTTGTGGGCCTTTGATTTCACTCCAGACCAAGGCTAGGACGAGGGACATTTACACCCGGATAGATCCGGTGAAACGGGTCAATCAGTTTTAACCCACTTCCCGTTGAACTGTCAAAACCGGTTCCCATACTGATTTTATGTTTAAGTCATTATTAGACGGGTTTTAACCGGTTTAAACCGGTTCAAATCGGCTAGATCCGGTTCAAACCGGTTCCATCCGTTTCAAGCCAGCTCAATCCAGTTGACCCATTCTCCAAACCGGTTCAAACCGGTTTATTCCAAACCAGTTCAAACCGGTCCATTACAATGCCGATGGCCAGAACAAGAACAACATTTAGTGTCATCTTTTGCCAAACACCTGGCGGATAAAATTACGGAATTGATCAAGAAAGATTGCTATAGATGTCAAAACGATCATCCCAGTCAAATTCAACACGATAAATGTCTGATGATGAGTCAAGAAGAAAAATTGGACAGTTCTACCGCTTGGAGTGGTTGAAAAGCAGGTTCATGATTAAAAGGTTGCGATGATCAACCCAGTTCCGACCAGTTGATACTCTTGAGATTATGTCTTGAACCTCTCTTAAATGCGGATGACGAAAAAATTTGTATTACTTGTGATGACCGGTTTCAAGCGGTTCAAACCGGTTGAATCCGGCTCAGAAAACAGTTCGTACACTTTTTAATCCTGTTCAAACTACCTATTCAATTCCGTCAAACGGCCAGTCATTCTAGGAACCCACTGGGAAGCCGTCTTTCCTAAAGATGACTGTGTGGACGATTACCCCTTTGAAACGGTCATGTTTATGGAAGAAACCAGACGACACGTTGATAATGTGAAATTCAACCAGATTCCATGCCGTTTTTAGTCTTGAATTCTTTAGAACATTTAGAGACTTATTTTGATCTTAACTCTTCTAGAAGTGATGAGAAAGTAGATCGATGCTTCTGTGACCATTATGGCTATCTTTTGTCTTTAGCTAGGAAATACAGTGTACATCAATGGCCTCATGACTTCCATCAGTGGAAATCTAGCTTAATTTCACAAATTGTCAACCTTGTCAAACATAGGTTGTTTGTTTGATGTTATATAAATTGTTAGTTGCTTGTTAAATAAAAAATGTTGCGTTTTGAAAAATGTGTCTGTCGTTTGTTTTCAAAAAACACTGTGCATATATGCTCTTTAACTTCTCTCTATCCCTCACCATGACATTAGCTATCATAGTGTTCCGACCTGACAAAAACCTGTATGAATGTTTTCTATCTAGTCCGCGTTTGAGCCATATAAAGCGAGGCAGTCTCTCGTCTGGCCATCCATTGTTGACTCGACAAATACGAAGATGCCTTCAAGACTATCCAAGCTGAACGAAGATTACGTGAATTTACGTCGTGTCAGGCAAAACGTGATACCGAAACCGGAAGAGATAGAGAAATGTCAGAATGTTTCCGGCCAGTTGACTCTGGTTGTAAACCAGTTCAAACCGGTTTATTCCATGCCGATTTTATGTCTTACATTTTTATTGGACAGATGTTTACCTCATTTAAGCGGTTCAAACTGGTTCAATCCTGTTCAGACAGGTCCATCCGTTTCGACCCAGTTCCGACAAGTTGATTCTGCTTCAAAACCAGGTTCAAACCTGTTTATTCCATCCCGATTTTATGTCTTAAACTTATTTCACAGGTTTTAACCGGTTTCAAGCGGTTCAAATCGGTTCAATCCGGTTCAAACCGGTTCCATCCGGCGCAAACAGTGCCGACCAGGATGAATTCACCTTGCAAACCAATTCAACCTGCTTTATTCCATACCGATTTTATGTCTTAAATCTTTATTGGACACTTATTCAGTTCCGCCCAGACGATTCACTTTGACAACCAGTTCAAACCGGTTTATTCCATGCCGATTTTATGTCTTAATCTTTATTGGACATGTTTTAACCGGATTCAATCCGGTTCAAACCGGTTCCTTCCGTTTCAAACCAGTTCAATCCAATGGACCCTTTCCCTAAACCTGTTCAAAGCGCTTTATTACATGCCGATTTTATGTATTAAGTCATTATTGGACAGGTTGTAACCGGTTTCAACCGGTTCAAACCAGTTTGATCTGCTTCCAATCGGGTCAATCCGTTTCAACCCTCTTCCCGCCTGTAGATACTGGTTCAAAACCGGTTCAAACCGGTTTATTCTATGCCGATTTTATGTCTTAAACCGGTTTATTTCACAGGCTTTAGTTTCCGGTTTTATCAAACCGGTTCAATCCGGTTCACGCCGGTTCCATCCGGTTCAAACCGGTTCCAGTTCCGTCCGGTTGATTTATTCTACCGGGTGAAAACCAGTTCAAACCGTTCAAACCGGTTTATTCCATGCCGATTTTGTCTTAAATCTTATTGGAAGGATGTTAGCCGTTTGAACTGTTCAAATCGGTTAATCCGATTAGACCGGTTTCATGCGTTTCAAGCCAGTTCAATCCAGTTGACCCTTTCTCAAAACCGGTTTATTCCATGCCGATTTTATGTATTAAGCCATTATTGAAAGGATTTCACGCCGGTTCCATCCGGTTCAAACCAGTTCCGTCCGGTTGATTCTGGGTGAAAACCAGTTCAAACCGGTTTATTCCATGCCGATTTTATATCTTAAATCTTTATCGGACATGTTTTAACCGGTTTTGAGCGGTTCATACCGGTTCACCGGTTCCATCCGGCTTAAACCAATTCCGCCCAAATCCGATTTCCGACCAGTTTTCTGGTTGTAAAACCAGTTCAAACCGGTTTATTCCATGCCGATTTTATGTCTTACATGTTTTAATCCGGCTCATACCGGTTCCTTTTCAAACCATTTACCAGCGGTTCAAAACCGGTTCAGTCTGCTTTATTCCAAGCCGATTTTATGTCTCTAATCTTTAATTGACAGGTTTTAAGCGGTCTTAAGCGGTTCAAGGTTCCGGTTCAATCCGTTTCAACCCGTTCCGCCTATTAATGGTGGTTAAAATCAGTTCAAACCGGTTTATTCCATGTTGATTTTATGTCTTAGATCTTTCTTGGACAGGTTTTAACCGGTTTCAAGCGGTTTATACCGTTTCAATCCGGTTCCATGTTCAAACTGGTTCAAACATATTCCGCCAATTTTAAATCTTTATTGGACAGGAACCGGTTTCACCGTTTCCCGACGGTTCAAGTCGGGTCACCGGTTCAACCGTTCCGCCTGCTCAAAACCAGTTCAAACCGGTTTATTCCATGCCGATTTTATGTCTAAATCCAACTGGTTCCATCCGCATCAAGCCAGTTCCGACCAGTTGATTCTGGTAGAAAACCAGTTCAAACCGATATATTCTTTGCCGAGTTTATGTCTTAATCTTTATCGGACAGGTTTTCGCCGGTTGTAAACGGTTCAAACCGGTTGATTTCGGCTCGAACCGGTTCCATCCGGTTGAAACCAGTTCCGACCAGTTGACTCTGGTTGAAAACCAGGTCAAAGCGGTTTATTACAATCCCGATTTTACATCTTAAATCTTTCTCGGACAGGTTTTGACGATTTTAAGTTCTTCAAACCGGTTCAATCCGGTTCAAACCGGTTCCATCCGTTCAAACCAGTTCCGTTCAGTTGATTCTAGTTGAGGACCAGTATCAAACTCGTTTATTCCATGCCAATTTCATGTCTTCAATCTTTATTGGACAGGTTTGATCCGGTTTAAAGCGGTTCAAACCGGTTCAATCCGGATCAGACCCTTTCCATCCGGTTCATTCACTAGATGATTCACCTTCAAAAACCAGTTCAAACCGCTTTATTCCATGCCGATTGAATGTCTTAAACGTCCATTTGACAAGTTTTCATTGGTTTTAATCGGTTCAAACCGGTTCAATCCGTTTCAAACCGGTTCCATCCGGTTCAAATCAGTTCCGACCATATGATTCACCTTGACAACCAGTTCAAACCGCTTTATTCCATTCCGATTTTATGTCTTAAATCTTTACTGGTAAGGTTTTCACCGGTTTTAATCGGTTCAAACCGGTTCAATCCGTTTCAAGCCGGCTCCATCCGGTTCAAACCAGTTCCGACCAGTTGATTCTGGCTGAAGATAAGTTCAAACCGATTTATTCCATGCCAATTTTATGTCTTTAATCATTATTGGACAGTTTTTAACCGGTTTCAAGTGGTTCAAACTGATTCAATCCGGATCAGACTGGTTCCGTCCGGTTCAAACCAGTTCCGACCATATGATTCACCTTGAAAGCCAAACCAGTTCCGACCAGTTGATTCTGGCTGAAGATCAGTTCAAACCGATTTATTCCATACCGATTTTATGTCTTAAATCTTTACTGGACAGGTTTCAACCGGTTTTAAGCGGTTCAAACCGGTTTCAATGCGTTTCAAACCGGTTCCATCCGGTTAAGACCATTTCCGGCCACTTGATCCTGGGAGTAAATCTGTTCACGCCGGTTTATTCCATGCCGATTTTATGCCGAATATTTTTGTCGGATAGGTTTTAACCTTTATTATGCGATTCAAACCGATTCCATCCGGTTCTAACCAGCTCCAATCAGTTGATTCACTTTGAAAACCAGTTCAAACCGGTTTATTCAATGCCGATTTCATATCTTAGATTTGTACTTGACAGGTGATCACCGGTTTCAAGCGGTTCAAACCGGTTAAATCCGGTTCCGACCGACTCCGTCCTATTTAAACCAGTTCCGACAAGTTGATTCTTGTTGAAAACTAGTTCAAAACCGGTTTATTCCATGCCGATTTTATGTCTTAAACCTTTATATGACAGGTTTTGACCGGTTCTAAACTGTTCAAGCCTATTCCATCCGGTTCATACTGGTTCCATCTGGTTCAAACCAATTCCGGCCAGTTCATTCTATTTGAAAACAAGTTCAAACCGGTTTTTTTAATGTACCAATTTTGTATCTTACATTTTTATTGGACAGGTGTTTACCGGATTTAAGCGGTTCAAACCGCTTCAATATGTTTCAGACCGGTTCCATCCGGTTCAATCCACTTCAGACAAGTTCATTTTGCTTGACAACCAGTTCAACCCAGTTTATTCCATGCCGATTTTATGACTGAAACCACTATTTGACAGGTTTAATCCAGTTTATGCGGTTCAAACTGGTTCAATCCTGTTCAAAACAGTTACATCCGAATCAATCCAGTTCTGTCTTGATGATTCACCTTGAAAACCAGTCTTTTTAATGTTTTAAATTTATATTTGGCAGGTGTTGACAGGTTTTAAACGGTTAAAACCGGTTCAACCCGGTTCAGACCGGTTCCAACCGGTTCAAACCAGTTAAATCTAGTTGATTCTGGTTGAAAACCAGTTCAAACCGCTTTATTATATGCCGATTTCTGAACCGGTTCAGAACGGTTCAATCCAGTTCGAACCGGTTCCATCCGGTTCAAACCAGTTCCGACCTGTTGATTCTGGTAAAGAACCAGTTCAGACCGGTTTATTCATTGCCGAATTTATGTCTTAGATCTTTATCGGACAGGTTTTAACCGATTTTAAGCGGTTCAATCCGGTTCAATCCGATTCAAACCAGTTCCGGCCAGTTGATTCTGGCTGAAAATCAGTTCAATCCGGTTTATTCTATGCCGAATATATGTCTTAAATCTTTATTGGACAGGTTTTATCCGATTTCAACCTGTTCAAACCGGTTAGATCCGGTTCAAAACGTTTCCATCCCTATCAAACCAGTTCAAAAAAGTTAATCCTGGTACAACATCGGATCCAATCCATTTATTCGATGCCAATTTTATGTATTAAGTCACTATTGGACAATTTTAACAGGTTTCAATAGGTTCAAACCGGTTAGATCCGGTTCAAACCGGTTCCAAAAGATTCAAACTAGTTTAAACCAGTTGATCCTGGCTCAAAACCGGTTCGAACCGGTTTATTCCATGGCCATTTTATGCCTTAAATCTTTATTAGACAGATTGAAACTGGTTTCAAAAGGTTCAAACGAGTTAGATCCTTTTTCGGGCGGTTCTATCCGTTTCAAGCCTATTAAATCCAGTTGACCTTGGTCCAAAACCGGTTCTATCCGCTTTATTACATGCCGACATTATCACTTGAGTCTTTATTGGACAGGTTTAAACCGGTTCAAACTGGTTAAAACCAGTTCAAACAGGTTTGATCTGGCTTAAACTGGCTTCATCCGTTTCAAACCAGTTCAAACCAGTTGATCCCTGTTCAAAACCACTTCAAACCGGATTATTCCTTGCTGATTTTATCATATAGGTTTTTACTGGACAGGATTTAACCAGTTTGAACCGGTTCCAACCGGTTAGATCTGGTTCAAACAGGTTCAATCCGTTTCAGACTAGATTGATCCAGTTGATTTTTGTTCAAAACCAGTTCACACCGGTTTATTCCATACCGATTTTATTTTTTAAGTCTTCATTAGACAGCTTCTATCCGGTTTCAACCTGTTCAAAGCGGTTTAATCCTGTTCAAACCGCTTCCATCCGTGTCAAGCCAGTTCAAAAGAGTTAATCTTGGTTCAAAACCGGTTCAAACCTGTTTATTACATGCTCATTTTATGTCTTAAGTCTTTATTGGACAGGTTGAAACAGGTTTCAACCGGTTCAAATGCGTCAGATCCAGTTCGAACCGGTTCCATCCGTCTCAAGACAAATCAACCCAGTTGACCCTAGTTCAAAACCGGTTCGAACCGGTTTATTCCATGCCGACACTATCTAATAAGTCATTATTGGAAAGGTTTAAACCAGTTCACACCGGCTCAAAACGGTTAAATCTGGTTGAAACCGGCCTATTCGTTTTAAACCAGTTCAAACCACTTGATCCTTGTTCAAAACCATGTCAAACCAGTTTATTCCATGCTGATTTTATGATATAGGTCTTTATTGGCCATGTTTTAACCACTTTCAATCGGTTCCGACCATTTAGATCTGGAACATACCGGTTCCATCTGATTCAAACCCGTTCAACCCAGTTGATCCTGGTTCAAAACTGGTTCAAACCGGTTTATTCCATGCCCAATGTATCTCTTAAGTCTTTATTGGAAAGGTTTTAACCAGTTTCAACCGGTTCAAACGGGTTAGATCCGGTTCAAACCGGTTACCTCCATTTAGAACCAGTTTAAATCAGTTGATCCTGGTTAAAAAACAGTTCAAACCAGTTTATTCCATGCCCATTTTATCTCCTAAGTCTTTATTGGACAACTTTAAACCAGTTTAAACCGGTTCAAGCCGGTCAGATATGGTTCAAACCGATCACGGTAGTTTCAGACCAACTCAAACCAGTTGATCCTTCTTGAAAACCAGTTCAAATCGGTTTATTCCATGCCGATTTAATGTCATCAGACTTTATTGGACACGATTTAACCAGTTTAAACCAGTTCCAATCCATTAGATCTGGTTCAAACTCCATCCGTTTCAAACCAGTTCGATCCAGTTGATTTTTGTTCAAAACCAGTTCACACCGATTTATTCCATACCGATTTTGTCACTTAACTATTCATTAGATAGGTTTTATCCGGTTTCAACCGTTTCAACCGGTTAAATCCGGTTCACACCGCTTCATTCCGTGTCAAGCCGGTTCGAAAAGGTTGATCCTGGTTCAGAACCGGTTCAGACCGGTTTATTCCATGGCGATTGTATCTCTTAAGTCTTTATTGGACTGGTTTTAACTGCTTTCAACCGGATCAAACCGGTTCGATCAGGTTCAAACCGGTTCCATCCAGGTTCAAAAGCGGTTCAAACCGGTTTATTCCATGACCGTTTTATGTCCTTATTGGACAGATTGAAACCAGTTTAAACCGGTTCTAACCGGTTGGATCTGGTTCAAACTGGTTCCGTCCATTTCAAATCAGTTCAAAACCAGCTGAGTTTTGTTCAAAAACAGTTCAAATTGGTTTATTCCGTAACGATTTTATCTCTTAAGTCTTTATTGAACAAGTTTTGTCCAGTTTCAACCGGTTCAGACCGGTTAAATCCGCTTCCATCCGCTTCCATCCGTATCAAACCAGCTCGAAAACGTTCATCCTGGTTCAAAACCGGTTCAAACCGCTTTATTGCATGAAGATTTTATGTCTTAAGCCTTTTCTCAAGTGGTTTTAACTGATTTTAACCGGTTCAAACAGGTTAGATCCAGTTCAAACCGGTTCCATCCGTTTCAAGCCGGTTTAAACTAGTTAACCCCTCTTCAAAACCAGTTCAAACCGGTTTTTTTCATGCTAATTTTATGTCATAGGTCTTTATTGGACAGGTCTTAACCAGTCTAAACCGGTTCCAACCGGTTACCGGCGCAATCCCTTTGATTCCGTTTCAAACCAGTTCAAAGCAGTTGATCCCAGTTCAAAACCGGTTCAAAAACCGGTTTATTCCATGCCGATTTCATCTTTTAAGCCTTTATAGGACAGATTTCAACCGGTTTCAACCGGTTCAAATGGGTTAGATCCGATTCAAACCGGTTCCATCCGTTTCAAACCAGTTTAAACCAGT
>JAECUM010012031.1:0-53961 GCA_016617855.1 Megalonaias nervosa
TGCCGAAGTTGTGCGCTCGTTAAAAGGCGGGAATGAATTATAGTGATATTCTAGGTTTGGCTTTGCGGACAAAGTTTTCTTGATGAAGCTTTCCGGGTGGGTGTGAAAGGAGACATCCGAGAATCGGAGAAAGGGAAGACACGCTGAAAGCACGTGGGAGATCTATTATGACGTCAGCAGTTTGTGTGGAGGTGCAGGGCCGGAAGGAAACGTGGAAGAAAGTATCGGAAGTATCGGAATAACGGATCCGGAAGTGCTATGAGAGCACGTAGTCAAGGGTACCGGAAGTACCAAAACAGAAACAAGAGGCAGACAGATGAGTAACAGAGACAACACTGAAGGGAAACACTCATTTAAGACCTTAAATTCATATGATGAAATAGTAATTGGCAACTGTGAATAGGTCATTGTCTGTATTAGCTTGAAAGAAATTGCGATTGAGAAATTTGTTGATGAAATTGTTGAATACATTTGATCTATTTGATTAAATTGTTATACCTTTCACCTTGAGTTATTTATACACCTAGACCGTCGGCACTGCTGACTTGGGGCTCGGAGCTATTTAAATTTTAATAGTCCACCTTCTCCGGTGTTAGAAATAATACCAAAGGAGGCAAGTAACAGTTTAACATCCAATAAACTTGTCAGGAATTAAGTCGAAACACTAGATGTGGACATAGAATTTTAGAGCACTGTAATGATAATAATAATGTTAATGATGACGATGATCATGCTGCTACTACTGATAATAATAATAATAATAATAATAATAATAATAATAATAATAATAATAATAATGTTATTTACAGAGGATGACAATTACCTGAGGAACTACAATACCTCGAGAACCTCATTAAAGTAACACATTTATATACAAATAAACAAACAGACACGAACATACGTATGCGTATACTTAATAGCATCTACAACCAGTCTATTCAGATTCTTGCATCGTTTCCTCTCCACACGAACAATCATCAATGCATATGAACCTACATAATCAATATACATGTAATATGAAATACAAATGTCTCATTGTTACTGAAATGCGCACGCTTAATTAATCATCTACGCCTATATCAATACACACACACACACACACACACACACACACACACACACACACACAAACACATATCATTCAAAGACATTTAGGATGATATTATTGTGATACATCAAGACTGTTAGCACATCAGCACAGTCAAGCTACAGGTACATAAGCACATTCAAGGCTGACTTTATTCGAAGCATTCTATACTTTTGGACTCGTGATAGAACATTTAGGATTATTTGGGATTTAATTCACAATACTATAAGTTCCTATTAAAGTTTCATTTTGTAACTTTTTGAAATTTGCCAAACTTGTTGGTTTTGCTTTTTCTATTACTTAGTTTATGACCATAGAGTCGTGTATGTGATTGGGACTTTTAACGTAGCTTTAACAAATTTTCAGTCGTATCGATAAGATGCCTGCAGTGTAGCAGTTTATAACGTTATCTTGCAGTGGGGCATCATGTAGCATAATGTCCCACCCAGTCATATTATCCTGACACCAGGCCAACCAGTCCTAACATTAACCTCTTAATTCTGATCGCCTAGCGAGGCAGTTGCTATTAACACACACACACACACACACACACACACACACACACACACACTCATATATAACGCATGAGAGAGATGGGGAAAGCATAAGGTTATTCAGTGAAATTGTATAGCATGTCTAATTCAAATAGAAACCGGGGTTATAATATTTTTCTAGTTATTTTCGTTATGACGTTTGTGACGTAATAAGTGGAAATTCATCGCTGATCTAGAGATTGTGGGAGTGATAGACTACTGCTGAAACAATATTAAAACTTGCTTATTCATGAGTCATAGGCATAACACAAATTGAAATACCAATAGTATTCATATATCAAACTGCATTTTGCAATGTCATAAAGATTTCTTCCGATAATAATCATGTTGGAGTTTCAAAATAAATCAAGGAAACATATTTGCCGTTGTAGCTCAGCTGGTAGAACGTCGGATTTGTAATTCTAGGCTTGTGGGTTTAATACCTGGCCAGCCAGCAAAGGTTGATGCTTCCTTTTATCCTAGGGAATGGCATTGTGCTTTTATTAAGTCAATAAAGTCTTCAAAAAGTGCTTTTAAACACCAACCATTTTCAAGACAAGATCAGATACTGTGTATATCAGTCTCGAGGTCTATAATAATACAATGTTTTCAAGACAAAATCAGATATTATGTCTATCAGTCTCGAGGTCTATAATAATACAATGTTTTCAAGACAAAATAAGATACTGTGTCTACCAGTCTCGAAATCTATAATACAATGTTTTCGAGACAAAATCAGATACTTTGTCTATCAGTATCGAGGTCAATAATAATACAATGTTTTCAATCTATGGAACATTACAGATGATTTACTAAAGAGGTGGTGGCACATCTATGTTTCCCGGTATGCTCCACGATAAAAAGCTTTCTTCCAAATGCATACAAGGGAAATAAAAAGTACCTGTCTATTCGCAACGGTGGTTCGCTGACAGCGCAAACCGATTTCTAATCTTCAAGTCACAGACAAATAATTATTTCACAAGCTATGGAAGAAGTTTAAGAGGGATAGAGTATTAAATACCTTTCTTTATTTTGGACTCTGACAGGCTGACGTCTGATTTCTCACTCTCACAAAGTTCCGCCTGTGAACTTGTATTTGACTGTAAAAACATAAAAGTAACTGAATATGAAATATAAATGCCTTAAAAACCAACTGAGGATGAAGAGACCATTCCGTTTGTATTCCGTCAAGATATAAAAACGTTCGAGGGAAATATTTGATTTAAAGATTAGACAAGAGCCATGGGATGGGGCTGTGCTTATCGTAATGGACTCACTTCTAGGGGTTCCGGGTTCCATTCCTGCTTCGACCAGACTGGATTGACTGCGATCGTGCAGTTTGGGCAAAGCACTTTAATACTATTGCCTTGACAGTAGCCTTTCATGTTCTAACAACAGATATCAACCAATCAGATTTTATAACACATATATCAATCAGATCAGATTTGATAACAAACATATCAACCTATCAGACAAGATAGCACACACATCAGCCAGTCAGACTAGATAGCACACACATCAGCCAATCAGACTAGATAGCACACACATCAGCCAATCAGACTAGATAGCACACACATCAGCCTATTAGACTAGATAGCACACACATACTTGACCTTTGTGACCAGCTCCTCTAATTGAAGTAGATTCTGATCTTGCTAAAAACTGTTAAATATATACAAAAGTGATTTTCTTTTTAAAGCTTTCGAAGGGTTCATCTGCAAATCATGGAAAGAAGAATAGCTCTGAGTCTAATGTCTTGATCTTAAAATCTGTGGCTAGTTCTGCAAAACCTTTATCGTATGTACGGGCACTTGCTGTAAGCTCAACTGAATTGGATTGCAGGAGTTATTTCCCCTTACCAAACTGTGTCTCTTTGTATTTGGCTAAGTTAAAGACTCGTTGTCTTTATTCAGCTCCCGCAATAATCCCATTCAATAACTTTAAATTTCTGAATGCATGACAAAGCCTATATTTATCTGTGTAGAGATATCCTTGCTGGAAGCTTTTGTGTAGTGTAAACCAAATTAGCTGTGGAATTTTAGAATCAAAAAGTGTTTGAAATACGTGTTTCCAATTCCACATCCAAAAATCAGTTGCTAATTTCCGTAACGAGTTTTCAAACCTCAAATCTGTAAAATGTCTGAAATTCCATCAATAAAACATTGTTTTCCTATTTATTTCATTTACAACTAAGATAAGAAAACATTTTGCTAAAATAAGACTTTCAATTTCCTGACCATAATCTGGCCAGACAAATCCATATATACTGTTACGTATATGTAATTTAATTACTTGTGTGTTAGTTTTAAATTCTTTTTTATTTTATTTTTTGTTTCATTACATTTTATTGTAATGATAGATTTCATTGGATTTGAATATCTTTTCGGAAAATTGGCTTGACCCGATTAGATCTTCACGTTACTTCAGCACTATATTTAGCTCATAGATTTTGCAAACTTCGAGTAATAACGATTGGCTATTGCCAAGGTCATTTCGGTCCACGTGTTAGCTAGATTGTAAACAGCCTTTCTTTTGTTAATTTATTCTCAGTGTAGGAATTAGATTCTTAGATAGGGCTATTCTAGCTACGTGCAAATTATCAATTTTTTAATGCGATGTTCAAGTTAGAAATCACGTGGCCTGTCACATGAACTACCATGTGATCTAAAATCGAGGTTTAAAACAGTAAATTGGTATTAAAATTATTCAGTCGTATTCTTACACCTTGAGGGAACAAGGTGTTTCTATTGTTGTTGCCAGATTGTTTTTGAAGTTCATCTATATTTTAGAATTTAATAATTTATTCTCTAGAAAACTAAGCAAGTGAACTTTTTTATAAAATGTTCTGGGACAAAGAAATTCAGTGGAAATTCATTCTGGAATTCTATACGGAAACATAAACTGTGATTTAATAGAGGATCTGTTGCCATCAGTACAGACATCATCAGACGTTATCGCCTCCATATTAGAATTTCATCGAGATTCGAACCCGATATTAAATTAGAACTGTTTAGTGATAGGACTTATATTTTTCAATCTTAGGATTAAAGTTTGGATTATATTCACAAATCGTAAGTCCTATTTCGAATTTTTACATTGTTTTCTAGGGAAATAAATTATTTTGTTAAAATTTACAAATCTTGTTGGCTTCACTCTTTTCTCTTGTTATTTTTGTACAAGCCTACACGTAAAAATATTCTATTTTATGTGTACCTATTTCTAGACTGGTTCCCAATATTTCATATAATTAGTACTGTGAGTCCTATATCCATTCTTGATTTACTTGACAGACCTACGTATGGTAGAATAATGCGGGAATAAACAGCGCACATGGTTTTGCTTGTCCAAGATTACATTAGTGAATATTAAATTATATTGCAAGTTCGTGCATAACAACAATAGCAGTGGTGTATTTCCAGCAACATTTAAGTATTTGAGCTTTCAGAAAATAAAAAAATATTAAAATAAATCTGTAAAAGTTACCTTGTTTGTTTTCATCATTTATCTCCCTTTAATATAAAAATAAAATAGATGTTTGTTATCATCATTTATCTCTCTTCAATAAAAAAATAAAATAAAATATATGTTCGGCCTTGACATATACAATACAATTACAACGCATCTGTTGATTAAGGCGCTTCGGAGAGAAAGAGACGAATTCTAAATACCAACGAATTAACAATGTATGTGACGTGTGTTTGTGTGAAAAGTAACTGAAGGTTTCGCTATTTCTCCTAAACGGTTACAGCAAGGGACATATTATGTGCTTCACAAAAGTTACATATGTTATAATAGGAAGCGGTTCTCCATGCAATTTGCTTATTCTGGCTAGATTCTGAAAAGACTTTCATATGAGACCACTGCTTCTTCCATGGCAAAGTATTGTTTCGGCTTTTGCGAGAAAGTGATTAATACTCTGTTAATTGAAATCGTCATTAGCCTGGAAAATGAAACAATCACGCGGATGCAAAATGAAATCAGTAAAAGCTGATAAATTATCCGTACCATATCCTGCTTGTCTTTTGCGATGACAGAAATTTCTACATCATGAGAGTGATGCAAATCATCTTCACTATCGTTGTTTCCCGACTGAAAGACAGAATGTGATTACTCTTATATAGGGTAGACTTGTCTTCAAAAGATTTCACAACATATGAGTTAATAGCAAAAGTTGATATACTGACCAAATACAATTTTCCTAATTTTTTAAGAACCGATATCAAAGCATGATAATTTCAATAACGATGTATTTACTATTACTTCAATGTACTGTTGCAACAGAATACCGAATACATTTGAACAAATAATGTTCTCAGAGTTGTTGTTATTTTATAAGCGCCCTATTCGTCTTTTACATCAGGTATATATCGCACTAAAGGATGATAGTACATTGAACTGACCTTGATTTAACTGAATCGTATTGAATTGCCGAGTATGAAAATAAAGAAATCTTGTGGAACGATTGTCTGATTGGAGAAGATTGTTTGCTCAATAACTTTCTTACCTTACTGATCTGAAACCAGCTCATTACAAGCTCAAGTAGATAAAATAGATAGATTCCTGAAATATAAATACGAACATAGTGTTACGACTCCAGGTCTTAAAATATGTAACATAAATAAATGAAATCATCAATTTAAGTAAAATCAACAAGGTATTTATTTCTCTACAATACAAACTGAATATTCAAGAGACACTTACAGTTTTGTGAATCAAAATTCCATATAATCCCAAATGTCAGAGGAGTCGCTCGACAACGAGGATATGGTTTTGGAAATATGCTCAAATCCGCTTTAAGTACGGTGGTCCCCTTCTTAACACCGTATGGGATAAGGAGAGAAAGGAAAAGGAGAATGAGAGGAAACAAGATTTGGAACTAAGGAATGAGAACTGGTAAAAGGTCAAGGAAAAGTTTAGAATGATGGCACATCCAGACTGGATGCCTAAAAGTTTATAGGATCCATCAAGAGATGGTGGAGGAACTGGAGGTAAGGGTGGAAACAGAAGAAACTCAACAGACCTTTTCAGGGCGACTACCATGCCAAAAATGTATGTTTTGTTTCTGTGTTGTGTGTCTATATTCATTTCTGTGTGTTTACATCTTAACCGTAGTAGCCCTTTCCCATTCCCCTTTGATCCCATCAATCCTTCTGTCCTATCAACCCATTCACATGTTCAGTCTATGAATCCCTTTCCCATAGGATTTCCCAACCCCCATATAGCGACGTATTAACGTCAACTCGAACACTGTTACTGCGTTCCCGCCCGATTGAGGTCAGCCACTTGTAAAACTGTTCCCATTTTAACCCAAGTGCAATGACGTCACCAATGTTATATTCCCCTTGTCACTAGCAGCCCCCCCCCCTCATGTTAAATTCACATGGTCACTAGCAACCTTCCCCTTTTTTAAATTACCCTTGTCGACAGCAGCCTCCCTTTGGCACATATTGCTATTAATGTGTGCTGGTGATTTCGGACAATGTTTGCATGCATATAAATTGTTGTCATCCATTTCGCTCGGTATTATAGAAACACAGACAGATAATGCTTTGATGTGTCGCAAATTATGACATTTTCCACAACGTACGAGAGAGAGAGAGAGAGAGAGAGAGAGAGAGAGAGAGAGAGAGAGAGAGAGAGAGAGAGAGAGAGAGTGTGTGACCTGCAAGAGTGACCATCCCGTACCAGATATACTCCTCAACAACTATGGGCTCTTCTGAATGTACGTGACCACCCTCTGCTTGTGAGTCGGGATCATGAACTCCGAAAACCTGTGTACAAACGTCGAACCTATACTCTTTGAAATAAGCACAGCCATCTCAAATACATGCAACTATAATGTTTATCAAGGTAAAGTAGGTCACAGCGAGCTTTGTTTTGACTGGCAGCATATGCATTCTTTGCACACATTTACAACCAAAACCTTGTGGCAGTCAGGACAAAATAGTTTTCAACTTATTTTACTTCTTTTTGTATTGATTTTTCCAACGAATTCCACCTTTCATACAAACTAATAGCTATGCTAACGCTGAATGGAGGAAACATATATATATTGTTACGTGTAGGCTCGTACAAAAGTAACAAAAGAAAAGAGTGAAGCCAACAAGCTTTGTAAGTTTTAACAAAATAATTTATATCCCTAGAAAACAAGGTATAAATAGGAAATAGGACTTACGGTTCGTGAATATAATCCAAATATTAATCCTAGAATTGAAAAATACAAGTCCTGTCACTAAACAGTTCTAATTGGATCCAGGTTCGAATCTCGATGAAATTCCAATATGGATGGCGATGACGTCAGAAGAGGTCGTTGTACTGATGGCAACAGATCCTCATTGAAACAGTTTATAACATTTCCGTTTAGAATTCCAGTATAAATTTCCACTGAATATCTTTCTCCCAGAACTTTAATAAAAAAAAAAAAAAAAGCACTTGTTTAGTTTTCTAGAGAATAAATTATTGAAATTCAAAAAATAGATGAACTTCAAAACAATTTGGCATCAACAATAGAAACACATTGTACCCTCAAAGTGTAAGATACGACTGACAACATTTCACAGAGATATCAGTATTAAACCCAAACAAAACGTCATTTCGACACTCATGATGGATCACATGGTGGCTCAAGTGACGGGTTATGTGACCACTAATGTGAACAGCGCAGTAAAAAAAAAAAATGCCATTTAACACGTAGGCCCAGCATAGCCCTATCTAAGAATCAGATTCTCACGCGCGAAATGAATAATAAAAAGGCTGTTTACAATCATAGCTAACACGTGGACCTAACATGAACTTGGTAGTAGCCAATCGTTATTACTCGATTTTTACAAAATCTATGAACCAAGGTGAGCTAAAATAGTGCTTAAGTCATCCTTTAGCGTTCTAATCAGACTGATATTTTTTCAAAAATATCAAATCCCGTGAAAATAATCATTGCAATAAAATATAATGAAACAAAAATAAAATAAAAAGAATTTAAACGCTAACACACAAGTAATTAAATTACATATACGTAACAGTAATGAAAGAGATAATACATACAACAATTATATATATGTATATATATATATATATATATATATATATATATATATATATATATATATATATATATATATATATATATTTCATAAAATATTTCAATAAACTGTGGCCCAATCTGAGCACTCAGGTACTCAGGTAGGTAAATACATTGGCATTTCACAGGGATAGTTTCTTGGTCCGACAAGTGTTTGTCCAACCGTGTGCGTGTCATCTAGACCGTCTTCTACAGGGATATTTTGGCTGCCAGGCAACTGTTTGTCCACACGTGTTTGCCATCCATGCAGCCTTGTAGAGGGATAGTTTGGTGGTCTTTTAAGTGTTTGTCCAACCGTGCTCACCTAGACAGTCCTGGGAATAGGACATTACAATGTCAAGTCTTTTTAACTCTAACATTTTCGTCCAATTTGCACCTGTAATCCAGTCTGTAAATTACCATAAGTTTGATCAGTTTTTACTAACGGAAGAAATTCCCTACCCTCCTATTAATTTGAAAGCTATCCTAATTAGTGGAAGGAGCATTTGCAAAATTATGAGACATCAATCATGCTCATATATGTCAGGTCAGATGATTCTACCGATGACCAAGGATATGTAAGGCCAGTGCATAACCACTTAGCCACTAATGTCCTAAGGTTATTATCACGATGTTGCACGAAACAGTTCATGCCTGAATGAGAGAAAACTTTGACTCTTGGGATGTATATGAGCGCAAAAAGCTTGCAAAAATGCCATATTTTCCGTGAAACGATATCAGTCTTTAAATCATTTTAAGCAAGGACAGAGTTAGACGCATTTTGTGCATCTGAGCTTCAGTCATTCTCGGACATGTCATGAAGCGTTGCTGATGAGATATGTACAAGCAATGTACAAACTGAATATGTGTATATCCAGAAACTTTTATGAATTGCCCGCGTTTTCTACGTTTTGATTGGATTTAAACGGTCAAGTGATACTGATCAGGAATTTTTTACACATCGGTAAATTGTGCGGACTACTTTATTCCTTGTATTCAGGTCATTTGATGTGAAGTTTTATCTCTATCAACGCACTACACCCTAATAATAACAACCACCCTATTAGTAACAACAAGCCCCCACCCACTCACTCCTATGATTTCCGATCAAAAGTTACAAACCCCAGATTAAATCGACTACATAATGATAATAACAATATATCACTGGCATGACCCGCTATGACTCTCTACCCTATATTACTGTATAATCGACGACTCTTGGCTAGCGAAGATCGGGCTTTGTATTCTGTCGAAGTTAAGAGGCTAATGAAAGAAAACTATCTACAATAAAGTGAATGTTTTGTCGATGAAATCGGCTGATCTGATGACATAAGGGAAGTGCATTGGAATTATAAGGGTTAAATGATCATGGTAGGGCATTTATTGTAAATTGTTACCTAATCACTCGCAAAGTATGTATGTATGTATGTATGTATGTATGTATGTTGTTGTTGTGGGGCTTAACGCCATTTTTCAGCACACGATAGGCTTATACATGGCGGCCAGTATTAATGGTGGAGGAAGAAACCGGGAAATCCGCGGAAAGAACCGCCGACCCACGAGAAGCTACTGGCAAGCTCTCTCACATATCCACATTCGCCGAATCTTAGACTCGAACCAACGCAGACAGAGGTGAGATGGCAGTGATCCGTAACGGACAGCGCTTTAGACCACTCGGCCACTCGGGGCCCCGTATGTATGTATGTATGTATGTCGACATTAAGATAAAATCAGTAAATAGAAGAATCGATAGGTAGGAATGTAGACATATAAATAAGTGAGTAGATTGATTGTTACGTGATAAAGATTGCAGGTTGGTGAATGGAAAATAGGGCAGATAAGTGGTGCGAAAGGTGGCTAGTTACGTTGGCAGGTACGTAAATAATAAAGATAAAAATAATTTCGGAAAAATTGAATAAGGAATATCTGTTGACAATCATACTATCTTAGGGTAATTACCTCAGGAAGCAGATGGAGTACGGGATCGGTAACCAGAGTCCCCACTGCCAGACCCTTGAATACCTCCATCAGAATTTGGAAAACAGATCGCTTGGCTAGGGGAAGAAATACAGCACCCAATAAGGAACACAGACAGACAAGCACTACAGCAACTGTTGCATATCCATATCCTGAAGAAGAAAATACGAAACTGAGTCGGTCCATACTTCTGCTGAATTTTAAAGCTGTCCTATATAGAAATTTTTCCATATGTCACTCAATTTAATTTTATGTTAGATTTCTAACCTTCTATGCCTAATCTTGTTTAGAGCCAAATTAAGCCATTTTCGGGCACATTAAATAAACAGGACTGAATGTAAATGAAGCCATTTCAAATAGTAATCACTTCGGCAATACCTTCACGCATACTATTGATGATGGATTTGAAAATATTAAGTCAGAAGAATCAATTATTATGATTTTACCTTCAAAACTCAGATTCTCCAAATGGCGTTAATAATTGATTTATCTTATTCTACGAGTCCTCGTTTCTTCGATCTCGATTCTGTATACAATTCAAACAGTTTTATTATTTCTGTAATACAAGTCCTTTTTGAGACAGCACTTCTTCAACTTTGGAAAACAGTTTTTGTTGGACATTAAGAAATTCATATTTAGATCTGTTGGACATAAACACAGAGCCATAATTAACTAGACATGTTGGATATTTACATAAAACCGTACTGAGACCGTTGGACGTTAACACAAATCATATTCCGACTTGTTTGGCATTAAAAACAAAACCATTATTAGATCTGTTGGACATTAGGACGAATTAAATTGACTTTGTTTCAGAATTTTCATTGTCCTTTGTAAAGATTTTAATTTCACATATTTGAGAAATATTTACTGAAACAAACAAGCTTTCAGAATGATATCTAGAGCTGAGAACTATGTTTTAAATCTTACCCAGGAAGGTTTAGAGCCTTCGAAAAAGGACGGGTTGCTTGAGATTGCCAAACATTATCATCTTTCTGAGGCGAAGGCTTCTTTAACGAAGCAAGATATAAAGGATGTTTTGGTCCAGTGTATAGTGGAAGAGAATCTTGGGGATAAAAGTATTTCGGGCTTCATTAGTAAGGCTATATTTAATATAGATAGGAAACTAAAATAACTGCAGTTTTAAAAAAAATGAGAAAAGAGTAAAGAAAGCTTCAGCGGGAAGAGAATTATGGAAATCCAAGATCAGAGAGAGAGAGAGAGAGAGAGAGAGAGCAACAAGAAAAACAACAGGAAAAAAGAGAAATGCAAATGCAAAAAGAGAAATTCAATTCAGAGAGAGGAATGAGAAATGCAATTTAAATTAAAACAATTCGAACTGGCAAGTTGAGCACGCACTCCCTTTACATACATCGCTTGGTATTTGATATTACCAGAAATGTACAACAAAGTGTCATTACGATGTGGTTAAGAAATTTATCTTGAAGGATTACGAGGTAGCACTTGAGGCGTCACATAAACTAAGGTTTAGGAATTGTAGAAAATAACCTAGACAAACTCATGTCGAATTTGCAAAGACAAAGGAACAACTATTTAAGAGTATAATATTGTTTGTTTCTTAGTTTATTGTGGTATAAGCTCTCCGTGGTCGAATCACAGCAAATAGCGCTCGATGGGCGGTATGTAAGATGTGTTTGAGTCGGCAAGTGACAGTTTATACAACGTTAAACTCAGAAAAAGACAACATTAAACTCTTGTAATTGCAATTCTCTACAATTCCTTTATTTTTATTTAGGTTTTTCTTTTAAAGATATTCCTATCAGTTTTAGAGCCTAGGTTAAGCGTATGAATTTTTGTTGAGGGATCTGCTTCAAGGCTATTTACAGAACAAGGCATTCTCAATTTGTAACGTAATAGCTACGCCAACATCAAACAAATAATTCTACCAAAGGTATGGTATCAGTGTTTGAACAGTCCACAGCATGGTCTTACTATTTTATCTAGATTGGCGCATGTGTTCTGAGTAGTAGTTCAATATTCAAAGCACAGGATGTGTTGTTTTATTTGACATATAAATGATTCTTGGATGTGATGCGTTCATGGACTGATTGTGACTTGTCCAAATCGTAATTGTTCAGAAACGTGAGTAACCACGTTTCGTTTCATTAAATCTATGTTCGTGTTCATTAACAGTTTAGGCTGCCTACAGGAGCTACCAACAAATGAAATTAAGACTGTCGGTAAATGGTTATAGTGATAGTAAAACAGTGCAATAATCGACCCTGACAGTAAACGATGGAGGAGTAGCGGGATCCATCTCCCATCTACCCCACATCGTAACAATCAGGGTCGGCGTCTTACATTGTAGGAAAGTGAGTAAAAATTGGTATAATGTTAGTGTTTGAACCCCCTCCCAATACCTATATTCATTTATTTATATTTTTCATTTATAACGACCCGCAGTGAAAATGTTTTAGCCCCAATGTTCTTTCTATATTTTGAGTTTACTATTATTTTGTTGTAAGATTAATACAATAAAGAATTATTTATCTTCAGATAAAACTTCAAAGATTTGTTGTTTGATTTAGTCGAGTTAATTTGTTCAATTATTTTCTAAATATAATCCCACCGTTTTTATTTCGTTTTAAAGGCGTGCAGTGTGTACACCTTCTGGTTCAGTGTTCACGTATGTCACTTTGCATGTGACTATAGAAGTTAGTATAAAGTAGTTCTCCGCACAGCTGATACAGAAATAAACGCAACCGGGCCTGATCACATGGTTATGTTCTGATCACTGGAAATCATCCCTACATTAATCAACTGAAATACTGCAATTATTTGATAGGTGGTGCAAAGCCAAGAAAATTGATCAAGATTACGATAACTTCAGATAAGTCATATTAATTGTTGAAGTCAAAAATTGCGTTCATAGTGATGAAAAGACCTATCTTGATGAGCAAAGGAGGAAACTTTGGAAAATGCTGCTTGTACAGTTGATGACTATTCCTTGACTCCAAAAATTTCATTTGTCAATAAGTCTTCCTTTCAGCAGTTTTTTCGTGGAAAGTAATCTCAGTCTCATACGAGCACTTCCAAATCTCAATCCGGCACAAACGCTAGGACTCAAACGTCTAATACGACTGATCAGAAATCCGTCTTCTTATGTGCACTTATTGTAAGACGCATGGGCACGTTATTTCTGATATGTACATATTGAAAAAGAAGCAACATAATAAAAATACGGTTATTCCAAATGCTCTTGTTTGAAATAGGCCAATACGATCTTGTATTAAAAGCTGTATTTTGGCTGAGCCAAGGAAATCCCAGTCTGATTTTATTATGGAGAATTATAATCCATTGATTTCGAAATGTTCTATATCACTCATTGCTGATTCTGCCAAAGATATACTTATTTAAATATTAAGGGACACAGGAGCTTCTCAGTCTTTTTATTATCAGGCTTTTGTCTGAGAAGTCTTATTCTAGTGAAAGAATTCGTGTTCAAGGAGAAGAGTGTGTGTGTGAGTTGGATTTTTAACGTAGCTTTAACAATTTTTCAGTCATATCGCTACGATGTCTACAGTGTGGCAGTTTATAGTAATGTCTAGCACTGGGACATCACGTCGAAGACGTGTAGCATGATGTCCCACCCAGTTACATTATCCTGACACCAAGCCGACCAGTCCTAACACTAACCTCTTAATACTGTGAGCCTAGCGAGGCAGCTGTTAGTACCATTTTATAAGTCTTTGGTATGACTCGGCTGGGGATCGAACCCACGACTTCCCGCATCCGAGGTGGACGCTCAAGCCAATAGGCCACCGGAGTAGTCAAGGAGAAGAGTGCAGCTTTGTTAATGCTTCTCTCCAGCGTGTTAATGTGGCATCAGACTTGGTATGTTACGTGTAGGCTCGTACAAAAGTAACAAAAAGAAAAGAGTGAAGGCAACAAGCTTTATAAATTTAAAGAAAATAATTTATTTCCCTAGAAAACAATGTAAAATTAGGAAATAGGACTTACGGTTTGTGAATATAATCCAAAAATTAATTCTAGAATTGAAAAATACAAGTCCTGTCACTAAACAGTTCTAATTGAATCCAGGTTCGAATCTCGATGAAATTCCAATATGGAAGACGATGACGTCAGACGAGGTCGTTGTACTGATGGCATCAGATCCTCGTTGAATAACAATTTATGATCTTCCTGTTTAGAATTCCAGAATAAATTTCCACTGAATGTCTTTGTCCCAGAACTTTTATAAAAAAAAAAACAGCACTTGTGTAGTTTTCTAGAGAATAAATTATTAAATTCCAAAAAATAAATGAACTTCAGAACAAACTGGCATCAACACCTTGAGCTCTGGGGTGTAGGAATACGACTGAATAAATCTACTACCAATTGGGTGTTTTAAGCCGCGATTTTAGATCACACGGGTTACGTGACCAGTTATTTGAACAGCGCAGTAAATAAAAAATGCCAATTATCACGTAGGCAAGAATAGCCCTATCTAAGAATCAGATTCTCACACTGGAAATAAAAAAAGAAAGGCTGTTTACAATTTAGCTAACACGTGGGCCGAACATGACTTTGGTAATAGCCAATCGTTTTCACTCGATGTTTACAAAATCTATGAACCAAGGTGAGTCAAAATAGTGCTTAAGCAACCGTTACACTCTAATCAGGTCAAGTAAATTTTCAGAAAAGAGATTCAAATCCAATGAAAATTATCATTACAATAAAATGTAATGAAACAAAATTAAAATGAAAAAAAAAAATTAAAACTAACACACAAGTAATTAAATTACATATACGTAACAGGTATCAGAAACCGCGACTGTCGGAAAAGTGACTTCTTTACCTATTTTGAGGGTATTCATTTATGACTAGACAATGGCCTAGCTGGAGATAAAATTGTGGTTAATCCACTTGTATCTGACAAGCCTTGATTGGATCAGAAAATTTATCCTGTTGAAAATGAAATCCCAGAATTATGCCATGCTTGAGCAATTACTAGAGCTAAGACAAAGGAGCACTCGAGATGATATTGATCAGGGAAGTATTTCTTCAGCTGACACATTTATTTGTCAGTCTTTTGATGACGTCACTTTTGCTCCTCGTACTGATCAATCAAGGGATATTGATCACAGTGATCCTCTTTTTACTACTCATTCTCTCTATTCAAGTCCAGGTGACGAAAGACAATCACTCGTTGTAGAACAGGAACAAGAACCCGAGATCACCTGTTTGTTTCAGAGGGCTATCAGCGAAAATGAAGCCACAAAAGTACCAGTTTGCTATTTTTGTGATCAATGGGGTCCATAACTGAGTAATTAAATTGTTATTCGTAGGTCATATCAACAGGAACTTAGTCGAGCCAATGAAACTCCCTTGACTGGTCATTTGGGAATCAATAAGGCTTATGACAAGATCTCAAATCATTTTTATTGGCTGAAGGTAAAAGGTTACGTTTCAAAATACTCTGTATCCGGTAACACTTATCAAATGATAGGAAAACCTAAGCAGAAGAGCTCATCTGCAACCTATTCATGCATTTGATGAACGATTTAGCAGAATAGTGGTAGACTGTGTCGGTCCCTTACTTAAGACCAGGTCAGGCAAACAATACTGTGTGCGCCCACAAGATTTCCAGAGGAGAATCTTTTGAGGAATATTAAAGTTAAAATCAAAGTAAATGATTTGTTATTCTTAACACCTTTTGGCCTACCCCTCTCATAGTGTCGTAACACTTTCTAAATAACCCATGATTATATTAATAAACATTGGAATGTATTTTATGTACTTATGTTTCCGTTTGTAACCTGCTAGATTTTAGTGACCATCCGTTCATTACGAGAAGTCGGTCATGGAAGACAATTCTACAAAAGAGAAATTAGCCAAAATTTAGGAGCAGACGTTATAATGTACAATATTCACGAGACTTTATGGTAGAATGGACTAATGGTTAGACCATCCCTAATTCTTAACGTATGGGATTTTCGGGGATGTTCTAACATATACGTGTTTTTTAATTTGAGATAGGGATGTATCTTAGCAATAAGTGTTTAGGTTGTGTTTCATGATGCATGGCATAAATATTCAATATTCGACTTGGAAAGACTTACTAATGGGTCATAAAAATCGGAAACTATAAAAAAAAACAAAGAAAAAACCGCATGCAATTGTGAAATATCTGGCCGTTTGATTATTAGAGGAATGTATTGTCTTTGCTGTTTAAGGACCTTGGAAATAGGGGAAACATGAAACAAGCCAGACGCACACAATGGTTGTTTGATTCACTCGGCAGTGAGATCCCCAGCTGTCTGTTACATTACCATCCCTCATATGAGTGTTTCATCTCTCGCCTTCCTGTCAAGGTTGTCATATCTCTTAATACGAAGTGATTACTATATATGTGGTTTTTGTCTGTACATACTTTCAGCGTCAGAGACAGTCTTTTGTTCTTCTTGGGCCTCCTGAGAAGAGTCGCATGCCCCCTTTATTTTCTCTTGCACTAGTGCTGGGCAGATGGCAGCAAATTTGGCTTTTGTAATGTTCTCGCCCTCCGGTACAGAGAATATGGACAAAAGTTCTTCTCCCGAGAAACATCGGGTCCACTGGAAACAAGCATTGAAAAGAAGCATTAACAATAATAAATGTTGAATTTATTAGTCAATGATATATTCACGAATAATTGCTAGGCAATGAAGTACAGTCCCGTAGAAAACGTTTTACGTAATCTTGCATTTTACCGACCCCATTATCTTCCTGTCTCTATCCTAAAGAATTATTTACATGCATCAATATTTGAAATTCAGTTTATGTTTAGTCAGGTCTGTTAATCGCTTTTCCATCAAAATGTCCAAACACCTCCCTCCTTTCCTCCCTGGGGTTCCGAGTGGCCGAGTGGTCTAAAGCGCTCACCGTTAAGGATCACTGCCATCTCACCTCTGCGTGGGTTCGAGTCTCGTTCGGCCAATGTGGGTATGTGAGAAACGTTGCCAGTAACTTCTCGTGGATAGGTGGTTCTTTCCGGGGTTTTCTCGGGTTCTTCCTCCACTATTTCTACTGACCGCCATGTATAGCCTATCCTGTGCTGGAAAATGGCGTTGAACCCTACAACAACGACAACAACATTTCGTCCCTCTCTAACGATAGAGATCACCAAATTTATGTGTTACGTATCGGCTCTTTTAAAGTAACATAAAAAAAGAGTGACTACAACAATCTTTGTAAATTTTAACAAAAATAATTTATTTCCCTAGAAAACACGGTGAAAAGGTAAAAGCATGAAACAAGATTTATGATTTACGAAGAAGATCCAAAAATTTGTTCTAAAATTGTGAAAAATACATAAGTCTTGTGAATAAATAGTTCTAAATTGACGTAGTCTGAATCTCAATCCCGTTCCAAGATGGCGGATGATGACGTCAGACGAAGGCTAACACAAATGTCCAGAATTTTCACTGTAAATCACAATCTGTATTGTCCTGTTCCAATTTAGAAATAATTTCAGCAAATGTCTTTATCCAAAGCCAGTTGTGTAGTTCTCCAGGGAAAATAATTATTATTTAGAAGGTAGACGAAGTACAGATATCACCACCAACAAAACACATGTTGTTCTTCATACGTACGAACGAACATCTCTTTCCAGCACAGGAATACCTTCTTCTTCTTAAGGTATTAGAAACTCTATAAGATGTTATGATGTCACTCTCTAAGATGTTAAAATATGACTCTCCACTAGTTCGCAGCTACCTGAGTATTTTAAAGCAAACTAATACGTCATTTCATGTACAAGCATGAAGAAATCGTGCGATTTCGAAATATCGCCAACGTAGTATAGAATGTCAACAAGTATTATTAGAAATGACCGTGGTCATAGCCAATCATTTACATAGCTATTTTCGACTGTTTACTTAATATGACAAAACCGTCATGCAAAAATCGTGCTTACGCGAGTCACTTTTACGTTCTAAATAAACACGATGTTTCTAACAAAATATCAGACTCTGCGAACATAATCATCATCATAATAATAATTACATTTAATGATATAAAAATGAAATAAAAATGAAATAAAAGTAAAATAGAAAGAATTAGAAAAAATTCAAATCTTACCACACATGTAATTTAACTACAGGGTCGTAACATATGTTTTGTGCCGATACTTCGTTACAAACAATTCAACTCTTGTCATTGGTGTTGTTTTATTTGTAATGCTCAGCTCTTGTAAGATCAAAGTTATAATTAAACAAATAAACTAAATTTGATTTTATGTTTAGGTATCTAAATTTTCAAAGATGCAAGCATCACAGCATACATACATACATACATACATATATATATATATATATATATATATATATATATATATATATATATATATATATATATATATATATATATATATATGAGGAATAAGTACAAAACATGGAAAGGACATATACATCACTATATCGGAGATTCACATTTACAAAAATTTTTTAGAGCTTCTTTATCACATAGTCTGTACACTGTGCAAATAGTGGGTTGGGTTTAATATTTTGGTGTGTCTAATGGTTATTGGGATGCGTCTGGTGTAGCATTGTAGTATGGTAGTGCTCGTCGCTCTCGCTTTCAGCTTCCTCGGCTGGTTAGCAGCAATGAGGAAAGGAGAGCCGAATGCGTAAGCATCTCCCTGCCAATATAGATCCCATCCAGCAACAAGCCTCATGTAGTGCCTCCTCGTGGCGATACATGGAAACTGAGTACCTTGCAGATTCCGGCTCAACAACAGAGGACCTGGAGGTGACTTGGTCCCAATACGCGCATCATGCAAGACTACCGGAGAGAAGATACACACTGTTGCTTGTGAGCCAGAACCTCAGCTATGGGCATATAGCTCCTGTCTTGAGGGTGCCTCGGGAGAGACAAAGCCTAACGGAGTATACCCCGAATAAAAAATCAGGAGTGAAGCCCCTATGGCGGTCATATGCCAGCATCTGGCAACTCCGTGGCAGCTCCTGCAGCTGAACTGATATCAACAGTATCGGGATTTCCTTTTCTTTGGATTCTACTTGTGAGGCCTAGAGGGGGGTCATGGAGATGATACTTCAGCTTCGCCATATGTGCCAACACAATACCTGAAGCGGCAGTTACCAGACATATTACCTCAGTGCTTGATTGGTGTAAAGCGAGGGACCAGGAGCTGTTTCCTGCGGTGGAGAGATGGGGTAACCTCACTGGAAAAAGATCGCCTGACACAAGCCGAACGGCCCGCAGTCAATACGGTTCTGTCCCGCCACCATCTGCCTGTCTCAATGGGTGCATGGGGTTTAGAATGCATACCTAACAAGTGGATTGAAACCTTGCATTAGGCATAATAAGACAGAAAAGAAAACACCCTCACTTAGGATGGGTACCTGGAACGTGAGTAGCATGACACCAGGACTCTCATAAAGTATACAAGTAAATTACGTTGCTGTCTTAGTCATGATCATCAATGAACTGTGCATGTTCCAGATGGACATTGCCGCCTTCCAAGAGACAAGACATTCTGCATCTGGCACAATCAAGTAGAAGGACTATTTATTCCTCTGCCAGAGAAATCCTCCAGATGAGCCAAGAGAGCGTGGCTTTGGCTTTGCCATCAAGAACAGCCGGCTTGACTCCATTGTACCGTCCCCAGAGGGAACTGAGAGGATCCGGAAACTTCGGCTCCAGACATCAGCTGGATTGGTCAGTCTGATCAGCACCTACACACCAACATTACCATCCTTCCCGGAAGTTAAAGACCGATTTTATTACGATTTCAGTATTACTATTAGAGAAGTTCCCTTGCAAGAGCTACTGTTCGTCCTTGGTGACTTTAATGCCAGAATCAGTGCGAACTATATAGCTCTCGGTCAACCTGCTTGGGAAATGAATGAGAGCGGCCAGCGCCTCCTTAGACACTACTGCAATAACAGTCCTGCCATCATCAACACTTTCTTCACGACCAAGCCTCAACACCGTGTGTCATGGTGACTGAGTGTCCAAGCACTTGAATCATCTTGATCTCATTCTCACAAGACGCTGGATCCATAGCAGTGGACGGATAACACGAAGTTTCCTTTGCGCAGACTGTGACACTAATCATTCTCTTGTGTGCAGTAAAGTGAAACTTCAGCCGAAACAGTATCGCTTCAAGAAAAAGGGAAGACCTCGCACTAATGCATGCAAGACCCGCCTGCAAGAGAAGGTGATTGATTTTATCAGAGTTTGAAAGGAAACCCTTCTCAGCGCAGCCAAAACAAATACCACTGAAAAATGGGAACATTTCACGGACACTATCCAAACCTCCGCAATCGCAGCCTTTGACAAAAAGCGTGGAAAGTCATATGATTGGTTTGAGGCTTATTCAGAAGAAATACCTCCTGCTCTTGAGGAGAAGCGACAGACTTTTGCCGCCTAATAAACCTCAGCAACTGAGACGAATATGCAAGCCCCCTGGAAAGCCCGTAACAAGGTCTATCAGACTTCCCGGTGTTGTGCGATTACTTTCTGGCTTCATCTCTGCTCGCGGTTTCAAAACTGCCGATATCAGGGACATAAAGGGCATGCATGGTGGTATGAAAGTGGCTATTTGACCCACACAAAAGAAGACTACCCCAATGAAGACTGCCAATGGTGAGATCATAAAAGTTCGTCCGAAGCAGATGGAACGATGGGTGGAGCATTATTTAGAGCTATAGTCAAGAGAAAATAAAGTCAGGTAGGAGCCCAAAACTGCTGTTCAGTACTTACCAACCATGGACGGGCTTAATTGTGAGCCAACAAAAATAACTTAGTCAAGCACTAGATGCACTTGTCACTGGAAAGGATCCCGGAAGGGAAGCAATACCTGCTGAAGTCATCAAGCGCGCCAACAAAACCATCCTCATAAACTGCACGAAGTCCTCTGCCAATGCTGGAAACAAAGCCCAGTACCACAGGACATGAAGGACGCCCTTATTGTCACCCGCTACTAGAATAAAGGTGACAGGAGCGACTGCAACAACTATCGTGGTCTTTCCCTTCAGAGCATAGGTGGGAAGCTCCTTGATGAGGTTGTACTGAAGAGGCTCCAATTGCTTGCTGAAAGAGTCTACCCAGAGTCACAGTGCGAGTTATCAGCCAAGAGATCCACCACCGATATGGTATTTTCACTCAGATAGCTGATAGAAATGTGTAGAGAGCAGGGTAAACCACTGTATGTCGCGTCATCGACATCACCAATGTCTTTGACCTTGTTAGCAAGGAGAAACTCTTCAAGATTCTAGCAATAATTGGTTGTTCATTCACCCTACTCGGTATTGTGAAGTCATTTCAAGAAGATATGAAGGGAAACATTATATATCATGGCTCTATACAAGAGGAGTTCAATGTCAGAAGTGGCATGAGGCAGGGCTCTATCCTTGCCGCCACGCTGTTAGGTACATTCTTTTTCATCCTGCTCAAGTGTGCTTTTGGAACAGCAACAGAAGGTATATACCTTAGCACTAGATCGGACGAGAGGTTTTTCAACCTTTCCATACTTAAGGCGAAAACGAAAGGACAAATGAAATGCATTTGGGACTTCCGATTTACAGACGACGTAGCAGTCACAACCCACTCAAAGGAGGATCTTCAGCGACTCATGGATCACTTTTCAGACGCATGTAGACACTTCGGTTTCACCATCAGCCTAAACAAGACGCAAGTGATGGGAAAGGGTGTGGGTGATCCTCCATCATTCAAGACTTCGAGCTTCAGGTTAGTAGTCACAGGCAATCTTTAATTCGAGAGCGAACTTAATAGGAGCATCGGGAAGGCGGCAACCACACTCTCCAGGCTGACAAAACGAGTATGGGCCAATAACGAATTGACGGAACACACCAAAGTCCAAGAATACAAAGCTTGTGTGTTGAGCACATTCCTATTCCTTGAGAAAGCTTAATGCATTCCACATGCGCTGTCTCAGGCGCATCCTTAACATTTCCTGGACAGACAAAGTTCCCAACAGTACCCATGCCTGACAGAGCAGGAATCACGTGTATGTACACCCTTCTTAGGCAAAGACACTCACGTTGGAGGACGGCTGCATTCCGAAGAACCTCTTCTATGGGGAGCTGGAAACTGGGAAAATACCGATTGGAAGACCTCATCTACACTATAAAAATACATGCAAGCGTGACCGAAAGGCACTTGGCATCAGAACTGACACTTGGGAAAGGTTGCTTTAGATAGGCGTGCGTGGCAATATGAGGTGCGAGAGAAGCTTACGTTTCTCATGTGATGCAATTCCGACTGTCTGCTGTTCCACATCAACTAATACAAATATCGGGTCACAAACAAATTAAAATAAATATGAAATTTCTTCATCCAGTAATCATTCTTTCAGACGAATATCCAATAACTTTCAGTGGTGAAACTGACGTATCTTAGGTGTTAATATTGTTACATTGATCGTCTAAAATAAACGAACCAAACAATATGACATCACACGGAACTTCCATATACATTCTGTGTTGAAAAATGATGTTGCCTAAGTCAAATGTTTTATTTATTCGGAAGGACAGTTGCTCTTTGAATTATAATTTGCAAACAAAAGTATGATTTTAAGTTCAATTGGTTATAAAACTACACACAAAAAAATCGACCAGCGTTTGGGACTATTTTTTACTCTCAACAAATGATTTTCATCATCTGAGTCAGAATGAACGAAATTTTTCGATTTCCATTAAAATAGAAAGTGTGATAAACAGAATCGCAAATGGGTAACAATTTAATATTAAAATTTATGAAACTCGTTGAATAATACAGTATCCAGATTTTGCTTGCCAAGGCTCGCAAGAGCTGGACATTATTCAACTCATTTCATAAATTCATTATTAAATCAATACCCTTTTGAGTTCCTCTGTTTATGTCATCTTTATAAGGGGAATTCGTCCAGAAAATTCACTCAATACAGGAGAGGCAACTCGAAAGAATAAAGCATGAAGCAGGAAGAATCATCCTTGGGGCAAACAAATCCACGTCATATGCCAGAAGTTTAGAAGATATGATATTGGGAAGACTTCAATAAGTCACCACAAACAGACTTGTTCACTGATGTTCTGAATAAGGTATTCGTCATCATCTTGAAAAACGTATTGACTGTTCAAGTTTCAAAGTAAGGGCTATAATCCAAGAAGTACAGCCTGGTTTCCCAAAGGGGTAATCTCCCGTGCATAACATGTTCCTTTCCCATAATGTGTTGGAACAAAGTTTTGATTAGACCTGGTGGCAGATTATTACATTTTGTCAAATTTGTATTATGTTGTTTTCGCTGCATTCGGTTTATTACCCAAAACATGTTGAATGTTTTTAGTGAAGAAGGGTAGCGGAGGAAGTTCTCACGTATCATACCGTCAATGTATAATAATCTTTGTGCGTGTGTGTCCAGGTTAATCAGCAGTACATAATAATCGTTTTGTACAATCTCACCGAGCTGATCAGCAGTAATGTTTTGAGGCTATGCTCTTAAAATAAGTAACAGAAAAGAGTGAAAGACAACATGCTTTGTAAAATTTAACAAAAAATTTATTTCCCTTGAATACAAAGTGAAAATGAGAGAAAAGAACTTACGGTATTGCGAATTAAATCCCAAAATAATGCCAGAATTACAGACACAAGATCTAGTAATTTAAAGTCCTGAATAAAACTCGGTACAAGTCCTGAAGAAATCCAAAAACTGAAGTCGATGACGTATCTGTTATAGCTTATGGAGTATTGATGTGTCAAAAGTCTTTTGTTGAATCACAGTAATATAATTCCATGTCTGAATTTAATATAAATTCCAGTAATGTTTCTATCCAAGACTTTTATCAGAGCACTTTTGTATTTCCAGAGAAAATAATCACTCGAATTCAATAATTTGAACAAAAAACATCCCAACCCAAAACTACTGGTCACAATATATAATATACAACTTCAAGTGCTAGATGTTAAAGCACGAATAACCAAGTCCTCACAATTGCAAGATTATATAGTTCTCTACATGATCCCAGGTCACAATTAGCATTTTCTAAAAAAACAACAAAACAATTACCTAATGGAAAATAACTTTCTAGATGATCCTGATGTTTACAATATTAAAACCATAACCTGGATTACACTCAGGAAATTCCAAAACTTAGACCCAAATAAACATATTTACTTCTTCTATTAATAATGATCTAATTTAGCTACGTATTAGTTGTTTACATAAAATGAAATAAAAAAGTTAGTCAGGTCAAGCAAAAATGAACTCAATCTTGGACAAGATCAAGTCCAGAATACCATGTAACATTACAATAGCATGTAATGAAATAATTTCTTCGTTTGAACACTAACAAACAAACAATTAAATTAAATATTCACGTCATTAAACAAAAGTCTTTGTGTACGTGTCCGGTCTTTGTGTTTGTGGCAAGGCTAACCAGGCAAGGCTACATTCTAAGCCCTTTCAAATTTCCCTTGATAGTAAAACTGAGAGAAACGTACACATGAAATATCTGCTTCACCTGATATACATGAAATTTTTGCCAGGATGTATATGCGGATGACGTGATAATTTAGCAACTTTAATTAAGGCTGCGGAGAAATTTAATGAAGAAACAGATATTTTAATAATTTAACAACTTTAATTATGGCTTCGGAGTAATTTAATGATGAAACAGGAAATAAGATGAAGATCTTGGTAAGACTAAAATGATTGATTTTAAAATGGAGAATTTCTAAGTAAAATTGAGCAATGTTCTATCGAGATTAGAGAATTGCATCGACATATAGATATATGGGGATTCTCTTTATTTCTAGTGTCATCTGGAGTAAGGGAAAAATAATGTTTTGCATCACAAACAAGAAAAGCACTCATTACTATCATATACTGCGAAGTAATTCACGTCGTTTCTCTGTTTATAAGTCAGTCAAATTATTCAACACTACGGTCTTTGCAATTGTATACTAAGGCGCTGAATTGTGGGAATATTAATAATCATGTTAGATGTCCATAATATGATTTAGTGCCGATTATTTAAAATTATCCCCGGATACGTTCTCTGCAATTTATACAGATAACGTGGACAATATCGTTTCTGAATTCATTACTTTACCAAATGTATTAAGTACTAGACATAATTTATCACAACGAACAGTCATATACCTTACATAATTTTACAAAATATTAGTAAAACTTAATTAAGCTAATAGTGTCAACTAGGTCTCAAAAGTCAAATAACTGTTGCATAGATATGGCTTGGATACGTATGCATACCTATGGATCTCACAAGACGTAGGTAATGAAATCCTTTTATGTTGTACTTCAAGAAATGTTTACAAGATAACTTATTACAATAATGGGCTTCGGACATACAGATGCGAAAGGCAGTTGATCATTACAGACAATATAATCTATGTTAAACGTCGAATTAAATTAAATATTAGTCTCCCCTTAAAGTTTACACAAGCCATTACATGCCCTACATGTTCTACTCAAAACGTAATGATAGCAAGACACAAAATACTATTAACAACATATATGGACAATATGTGATGCTTCGTATGGCCATGGTCGATCAATATAGAATATTGTATGACCGTGGTCTATCAATACTCAATGAGCATGGTCTTTCAATCTTGTATTGTTTGTAAATATGGCCGTGGTTTATCAATATTGTGTGGTCATGGTCTACTAATACGGTTTGGCCGTAGTCGATCAATATTGCATGGCCAATGACTATCAATAAACGTCTGGCCAATGTTTATCAATATAGTATGGCCATGGTCTATTAATATGGTATGGCCATGGTCTATTAATATAGTATGGCCGTGGTCTATTAATAGGGTATGGCCATGGTCTATTAATTTAGTATGGCCGTGGTCGATCAATATTGCATGGCCAATGACTATCAATAAACGTATGGCCAATGTTTATCAATATAGTATGGCCATGGTCTATCAATATAGTATGGCCATGCTCTATTAATAGGGTATGGCCATGGTCTATTAATATAGCATGGCCGTGGTCTATCAATATTGTATGGCCAATGACTATCAATAAACGTCTGGCCAATGTTTATCAATATAGTATGGCCATGGTCTATCAATGGTGTATGGCCATGGTCTATCAATAGTGTATGGCCATTGTCTATCAATATAGTATGGCCATGGTCTATCAATATGGTATGGCAGTGGTCTATCAATATGGTATGATAGTGATCTATCAATACTGTATGAAAATAAAGGCCATAAAGTGGCAAGTAAAGGCATGCGCCTTAAACCATTCAACCATCCGACGCAATGGCAGAACTGTATTTGTTTTCATTTATTATTCTTTCAATAAAAAGATAAAAGGTTTTTCTGGATACATGATCAATTAAATCTACTCAAACTGTAATATACATACTAATATCTTTTGTTCCCATCTATTTTGATTTTTTAAAATAAAAATTTCCTGGCATCGTAATGTAAATTATTACTGAATGCTTTGATATTACTGTTGAGAGGTTTTGTATGATATAATTTATGCTATCAATTGTATTTGTGTCGACGGTCTTAAATAGTGTGACACGCAAGGGGTTTCATATCCAGCGAATCAAACACTTCCGTGAGTGTGGATTGATAGTCCATGTTTTCCCCTATTTCCATCGGAATCAAGACAACAGTCGTTGTCAACTGAAAGGCTCCTAAACGCGCAAATACTACAAATAATATCTCTAATCACCTAATTTCCACACATCAGTAAACTATAATTTCACACTTGCATGTTTTTTTGTTGGTTTTTTTTTTGTTCTTTTTTGTTTAACGTTTTTATGAGTCACAAGTAAGCTTTTCGGGCCGAATTTTAATACTTCTCGTCATGCAATAGAAAACATTACCCCAAAACATGACCGCAAAAATTACCCCAAAACATTACCCCAAAACATGACCCCAAACATGACCACAAAACATTACCCCAAAACATGACCACAAAACATGATACAAAGACTTATTCCCGTCTCAACCAACTTATCACGCATACATTAAAACATATCAAGAAATTAAAGAGAGTCCTGTCTTCGAAACATTATCCATACTCATATTTAACAGTCTTTTAACTGTTCAACCACATACACAAATAATTCATAGAAAGCTAACCTGAAACTTTCGTCCTCACACTAAGACCCGCTGATGAAGTCCTTAGTGTGAGGACGAAAGCTTCAGGTTAACTTTTTCTATATTGTTTGTGTATGTGGTTGAACAGTTAAAGCATTGTCAAATATAAATAATAATACTACACTGTTAAGTTTTCACCAAAGTATACTTATCCATACTGTTATAAAGTCTCATAAAAGCTGGACATTATGATGTCTGTTCCTAGAAATGAGCTAAAATGCTCAGATTGAAAACTATCTTACCAACACCGACTCCTAATAATCAACAAATAATCACTCAAATCGAACAAACTACAAACGGGGACGTAAATGCTAAAAACACATACCCCGCGTTTATTACAATACTAAATAGGAAACCAATGTATTTCAGCACTAGTCATCAAAAGGTCGCGGAATCGATACACGCCCAGGCCATCTCTTGTTAGCAGCCTCGATTTGTCCTTGGGAAAATGCACTTAGATATTATTTCCTGGACATGATACAGCCCGTAATCTTTTTTAAAGTGTCTGTAAAACCAACATAACCTACAATTTTTTAAAGCCCCAAACATCAGATATACAATACTAAATTAAACTTGATTTTAATCACTATTACTGTCAAAACCACTGAGTAAACAAATTTTGTAGGGTTTAAATTTTTCGTGATCATTAGGAAAATCGCAATAAGCATATTAGGACAGAATTTTTGAGTAAAAGTAATAAGACTGAAATTTTCTCTAAATTGAATTAAAAGTAATTTTTCATTAAATTATAGTGAAAGTAATTTCCACTCAAATATATTGATATTAATTTTATTTATTGTCGTATTACAACTATATATTATTTTACTAAAGATTGCGCCCTTACAAGGGGGTGCAAATCCCCTCCCCCGTACTATACATTTCTCTTGTATAACATGTCAGCAAAATATGCACTCGTAAGTTGTTGTTAGTACTGATAGACCAAATTCCTAAAATTCTCCTTGACTGAGTAAGCTATAAGATTCAGGCGTTTTTCTGAAACGAAATAAGCTGATGAGGCAGAATTGTTTGTTTGATGACGTAGGTTAACACACTCGGTTCCAGTAAGAATAGACAGGAATCTCGTTCTGATTCGAAACGAACAAAACGCAAGTTAGCTAAACGTGTGTCCATATTTGGCCATGAGCATACGTTCAAAATTCTGTATAAATTGAGAGCAGGCTTGCGCAAAATTAGTTCGTTCGTCAAAGAATCAGAAGACTCCGTCTTTTCTTACAGTCAATTCCCGTCGTACCTCTCTCGCATCGCCATTTTCCCCAAAGATGTAGCTGTATGAGTGACACCTTCCTTAAGAGAGTCTCTCTCTCTCTCTCTCTCTCTCTCTCTCTCTCTCTCTCTCTCTCTCTCTCACACACACACACACACACACACACACACACACACAATGGGCAAAGACATTTCTTTCAAAAAAACTGTTGACACATCAACACTCTATAAGCTATAACAGACACTTCATCGCTTTCAGTTTTTGGATTTCTTCGGGACTTCTACCGAGTTTTATTCAGGACTTTAAATTACTAGGACTTGTATCTGTAATTCTTTGATTATTTTGGGATTTAATTCGCAATACCGTTAACTTCTTTATTCTCATTTGCACTTTGTATTCAAGGAAAATAAATTATTTGTAAAATTATTCAAAGCGTGTTGTCTTTCACTCTTTTCTGTTGCTTATTTTAAGAACATGTACTCGTAACATGATAAGGAGATTTGTCTAGACATTTTTAATGTCTTTACACTTTGCACATGATTTTGGCACATATCTTTAATCCTAACCCTAACCTGCCTCGCATTTATTCGCTTCCAATGCCTACCTCGCATTTATTACTGCCAAGACCTGCCCCATATTTATTCACTTCCAGGACTAGCCTCAAATTTATTACAGCCAAAACCTGCCTCGCATTTATTCAATTCCAAGACATACCTCGCATTTATTACTGCCAAGACTTACCTCGCATGTATTCACTGGATCAGGAGATAATAGCTATTTAGTTACCAACAAAATGTTACCTTTACGACAAAACTGAGCAATGTTTGATAAACAGCATGATGCGCAAGCGTTTTTGACGTCTGTGAAGACACTGTACAATGCACAATGTACCAATAAAACTTGCATTATTTATTATGCAGAATGTTAAAATGAAGTATAACTGTGTTCAATTATTGTACAACAGTATCAAAATGGTATGTATTTCCATTATTGTACAACAGTATTAAAGTGGTATGTATTTCCATTATTGTACAAGAGTGTTAAAATGGTATGTATTTCCATTATTGTATAACAGTATTAAACTGGTATATATTTTCATTAGTATACAACTGTGTTAAAATGATTTATATTTCCATTAGTGTGCAACAGTGTTAAAAAGGTGTATATTTCCATTAAATACGGTTGACTACGTCTCAATTCTTTCTATCTATTGCTAGTATTCTTTACTAACTTTCTATGAGGTTTTGCATTCAAATTAGTAATCTTTAACGAACCTCTGTTTTTCTGGATAGACATCGCTTAAAACACACACACACACACACACACACACACACACACACACACACACATGCCATCTCGATTAAAAAATACGACAAACAGATAATATGAACGATGTCGTCTTGAGAATAAAGATTTATTAAAAAAAAGTGAATACAAGCCAAATATTCACGACAAAGGAAATACTTCTCCGTTAGTGACGACAAAACGTTCCTAGTAGTCAGACACAGTATTATATACTAGTAACTAAACAACACACCATGGTAATTAGACACACCATGGCATGCCAGTATTTAGACACAGCATGGTTAGTTAGTAATTAGTCACATCATGGCATGCCAGTAATTAGACACAGCATGGTATGTTAGTAATTAGTCACATCATGGCATGCTAGTAATTAGACACAGCATGACATGTTAGTAATCAGATACATCATGACACGTTATGAATCTGACACATCATGACATAGTAGGAATCTGACACATCATGACATAGTAGGAATCTGACACATCATGACATAGTAGGAATCTGACATATCATGACATAGTAGGAATCTGACACATCATGACATAGTAGGAATCTGACACATCATGACATAGTAGGAATCTGACACATCATGACATAGTAGGAATCTGACACATCATGACATGGTAGGAATCTGACACATCATGACATAGTAGGAATCTGACACATGATGGCATGTTAGGAATGAGACACGTCATGGCATGTTAGGAGTCTGACACCTACTAGTAATTGGACATCGCATGATATGCTAGTTAAATGCACATCTTTCAGTAAAATCAATAATTGATTTGAATCAGTAAAATATGATCTTAATGTATTAAACGTACACGCATTGGAATCTATCAAATCATATATACTGTATGTTTTTAAATTTGTTTGTATTTAGGCACATGTTTGTATGGATGTATGTATGCGTGGATGGATGGATGTATGCATGTATGGGTGGATGGATGGATGGATGTATGTATGCATGTATGGGTGTATGCTTGTATGTATGTATTGTTACGAGTTTATGCTCTTAAAATAAGTACCAGAAAAAAGTGAAAAGCATCAAGCTTTGTAAAATTCAACAAATAATTTATTTCCCTAGAATACAAAGTGCAAATGAGAAAAAAGAACTTATGGTATTGCGAATTAAATCCCAAAATAATCAAAGAATTACAGACACATGTCCTAGTAATTTAAAGGCCTGAATACAATTCAGTAGAAGTCCAGAATAAATCTTAAAACTGAAGGCGGTGATGTGTCTGTGGTAGCTTGTAGACTGTTGAAGTGTCATCAGTCTTTTATTGAATCACATTAATATAATTTCAGGTTTGAATTCACTATAAATTCCAGCGAATATCTCTATCCAAGAATCTTATCAGAGTACTTTTGTATTTCCAGAGAAAATAATCACTTGAATTCAATAATTTGAAGAAATAAAATTTCCAGACCAAAAATGAAATATTTGATACAACATATAATGCAACTTCAAAGTGCTAGACTTTAACGCACTACTGGAAAATCCTCCCAGTTACTAGATTATAAAATTCTCTACTTGACTTCAGGTCACAATTAGTATTTTCTATGCAAAAAACTATTGCTTAATGGAAAATAATCTTCAAGAATGATCCTGATGTTTGCAAAATAACAACCAGAGCCTGGACTATGTAAAATACATAAAGGAAATTCCAAAATTTAGACCTAGACCCAAATAAACACTGACTTCTATTAATAATAATAATACTTATTTTAAACCCATGCACGTAGAGAATGATTTAGCTATGTATTAGTTGTGTACAGATTAAAGTCAGTTCAGGTCAAGCAGAAACGAACTCAGTTTTGGAAAAGGCCAAGTCCGACATACAATTACATTACAACAGCATGTAAGGAAATAGAAAAAAGCTAAAAAAAAAAAAAAAAAAATAACCAGCAAACTATGCAAATCAAACATACATAACAGACAGTATGTATGTATGTATGTATGTATGTATGTATGTATGTATGTATGTAGATAAAGTGTCGTGATACCTGTACTTCATTCACACCTCTCGTCCCAGAGGTGACTGTCCGTAGAGATCCCAAGATAGTGGTTAGAAAATCTGAAAATAGCCATTAATTATGTATTTATACACTGGTTTTACAACACACATGCGTACGAGGTCTATGTATGTATGTATGTATGTATGTATGTATGTATGCATGTATGCAAGGATGGACCGATTAATGGACTGATTGATTGAATGATGGTTGGGTGGGTGGATAGATAGGCGAACGCGTCCGTCCGTCCGTCCATTCATCCATCTATCTATCAGTCTGTCTAACCATCCGCTAATAGAGGCGTGACTTGATTATAAGCGTGAGCGTTTTTCAAGACTACAGATCCATCGATACTCTTCCAGAATACAAACAGCAAGAAAGAACAATGAAAACAGACAGCAAGAAAGAACAATGAATACAGACAGCAAGAAAGAACAATGAATAGACAGCAAGAAAAAACAATGAATACCAACAGCAAGAAAGAACAATGACTACAAACAGCAAGAAAGAACAATGAATACAAACAGCAAGAAAGAACAATGAATACAAACAGCAACAAAGAACAATGAATACCAACAGCAAGAAAGAACAATGAATACAAACAGCAACAAAGAACAATGAATACCAACAGCAAGAAAGAACAATGAATACCAACAGCAAAAAAGAACAATGAATACCAACAGCAAGAAAGAACAATGAATACCAACAGCAAGAAAGAACAATAAATGCAAACAGAAAGAAAGAACAATGAATACCAACAGCAAGAAAGAACAATGATTACCAACAGCAAGAAAGAACAATGAATACAAACAGCAAGAAAGAACATTGAACACCAACAGCAAATAAAAGAACAATTAATACAGACAGCAAGAAAGAACAATGAATACAAACAACAAGAAAGAACAATGAATACAGACAGCAAGAAAGAACATGAATACCAACAGCAAGAAAGAACAACGAAAACAGACAGCAAGAAAGAAAAACGAATACCAACAGCAACAAAGAACAATGAATACCAACAGCATGAAAGAACAATGAACACAAACAGCAAGAAAGAACAATGAATACAAACAACAAGAAAGAACAAGGAATACAAACAGCAAGAAAGAACAATGAATACAAACAGCAAGAATGAAAAATGAATACCAACAGCAAAAAAGAACAATGAAAACAGACAGCAAGAAAGAACAATGAATACAAACAGCAAGAAAGAGCAATTAATACAGACGGCAAGAAAGAACAATGAATACCAACAGCCAGAAAGAACAACGAAAAGAGACAGCAAGAAAGAAAAATGAATACAGACAGCAAGAAAGAACAATGAATACCAACAGCAACAAAAAACAATGAATACCAACAGCAAGAAAGAACAATGAATACAAGCAGCAAGAAAGAATAATGAATACAGACAGCAAGAAAGAACAATGAATACAAACAGCAAGAAAGAACAATGAATACCAACAGCAAGAAAGAACAATGAATACCAACAGCAAACAAGGAACAATGAATACAAACAGCAAGAAAAAAGAATGTATACAAACAGCAAGAAAGAACAATGAACACAAACAGCAAGAAAGAACAATGAATACAAACAACAAGAAAGACCAATGAATACAAACAGCAAGAGAGAACAATGAATATAAACAGCAAGAAAGAACGATAAATACCAACAGCAAAACAGAACACTGAATACAAACAGCAAGAAAGAACAATGAATACAAACTGCGAGAATGGCACACGCAATGTAAATCTTTTGATATCTTACAAATTAGCTTCAAAGGAAAAGAAAGTGTCTACCTGTTTCATCATTTGAGTTAAAATATGTACAAAGAAAGTATTTCTGTTAAACTGTCCGGTCAGCAAACCTCAGATAGATTAGTAAAAGAAAATTAGAGGAAAATTCGACTACTTTGCCAGAAAAACAGGATCTATACTGTATGCTTGTCATCAGAATGTGCTGGCATATCAGGGTCAATATTGTACACTTGTCATTAGAATGTGCATGTAAATCAATGTCAGTAGTGCACATTTGTCATAAGAATGTACCAGTAAATCAGTATCAATAGTGTACACTTGTCATCAGAATGTACACGTAAATCAGGGTCAGTAGTGTACATTTGTCATAAGAATGTACCAGTAAATCAGGATCAATAGTGATCTCCTGTCATCAGAATGTGCTGGTAAATCAGGGTCACTATTGTAAACTTGCTATCAGAATGTGCAGGTAAATCAGGGTCAGTATTGTACACTTGTCATCAGAATGTGCTGGTAAATCAGGGTAAGTATTGTACACTTGTCACTAGAATGTGCTTGGTATCATAATGCGTCGGCAGATGAGGGTCTATATCGTACGCTTGCCACCATATGGCCCTGACAAATATCTAAACTGTAACTTGTTGTCATAATGATCTAATAGATTAAGGTCTGTACAGTAAGCTTGTTATTATTATGATCATATATATTAGGATAGGAACTGCAAGCTTGTTGTCATAATGATCTGATAGATTAGGATCTATACTGTAAGCTTGTTGTCATAATGATCTCATAGTTTAGGGTCTGTACAATAAGCTTGTTAACATTATGATCTGATAGATTAGGGTCTGTTGTTGTTGTTGTTGTTGTTGTTGTAGGGTTTAATACCATGTTTCAGCACAAGATAGGCTATACACGGCGGCCAGTCTAAATGGTGGAGGAAGAACCAGAGAAAACTCCAGAAAGAACCACCGACGCACGAGAAGCTACTGGCAAGCTTTCTCACGTACCCACACTGGCCGAGCCTGAGACTCGAACCCACGTAGACAGGTGAGATGGCAGTGATCCGTAACGGTTAGCGCTTTAGACCACCTGGCCACTCGGGGCCCCCTAACAGCATGATACTGAGTTGATTACAACTAGTGAAAACATTTAGGCCCGGTCCTAGTATGTGCGGGGCCCAAGGCAGCAAGCGATGAGCGCGGGGCCTCAAGCAAAAACACTGCATTGCGGAGAAGCGGGCCCAAGGCGGTTGCTTCGTTCGCCTTGCCCAAGGACCGGGCCTGAAAACATTGACATAATCACGTGAGATGTTTATTTATAATACAAATTATTGATGATTGAATCTGGCACCATATTGATGCGTATATAGTTCAACAACCGATTAGGGTCTGAACTGTGAGCTTGTTGTCATAATGATCTGATTGATTAGGGTCTGTACTGTAAGCTTGTTGTCATAATGATTGATATATTAGGGTCTGTACTGTAAGCTTGTTGTCATAATGATCTGATAGATTAGGGTCTGTGCCATAAGCTTGTTGTCATAATTATCTGATAGATTAGGGTCTGTACAGTAAGCTTGTTATCATAATGATTGATAGTTTAGGGTCTGTACTGTAAACTTGTTATTATTATGATCAGATATATTAGGATATTTACTGTAAGCCTGTTATCATTATGATCTGATAGATTAGGGTCTGTACAGTAAGCTTGTTGTCATAATGATTGATATATTAGGGTCTGTACTGTAAGCCTGTTGTCATAATTATCTGATAGATTAGGGTCTGTACAGTAAGCTTGTTATCATAATGATTGATAGTTTAGGGTCTGTACTGTCAACTTGTTATTATTATGATCAGATATATTAGGATATGAACTGCAAGCCTGTTATCATTATGATCTGATAGATTAGGGTCTGTACAGTAAGCTTGTTGTCATTATGATTGATAGTTTAGGGTCTGTACTGTAAGCTTGTTTTCATAATGATTGATAGTTTAGGGTCTGTACTGTAAACTTGTTGTCATTATGATTGATAGTTTAGGGTCTGTACAGTAAGCTTGTTGTCATAATGATCTGATAGATTAGGGTCTGTACTGTAAGCTTGTTGTCATAATGATCTGATAGATTAGGGTCTGTACTGTAAGCTTGTTGTCATAATGATCGATAGTTTAGGGTCTGTACTGTAAACGTGTTGTCATAATGATTGATAGTTTAGGGTCTGTACTGTAAACTTGATATCATTATGATCTGATAGATTAGGGTCTGTACAGTAAGCTTGTTGTCATAATGATTGATAGTATAGGGTCTGTACTGTAAACTTGCTGTCATAATGATTGATAGTTTAGGGTCTGTACTGTAAACTTGTTGTCATAATGATCTGATAGATTAGGGTCTGTACTGTAAGCTTGTTGTCATAATGATTGATAGTTTAGGGTCTGTACTGTAAGCTTGTTGTCATAATGATTGATAGTTTAGGGTCTGTACTGTAAGCTTGTTGTCATAATGATTGATAGTTTAGGGTCTGTACTGTAAACCTGTTGTCATAATTATCTGACAGATTAGGATCTGTACTGTTAGCTTGTTGTCATAATGATTGATAGTTTAGGGTCTGTACTGTAAGCTTGTTGTCATAATGATTGATAGTTTAGGGTCTGTACTGTAAGCTTGTTGTCATAATGATCTGATAGATTAGGGTCTGTACTGTAAGCTTGTTGTCATAATGATTGATAGTTTAGGGTCTGTACTGTAAGCTTGTTGTCATAATGATTGATAGTTTAGGGTCTGTACAATAAGCTTGTTGTCATAATGATCTGATAGATTAGGGTCTGCACTGTAAGCTTGTTGTCATAATGATCTGATAGATTGGGGTCTGTACTGTAAGCTTGTTGTCATAATGCTTGATAGTTTAGGGTCTGTACTGTAAGCTTGTTGTCATAATGATTGATAGTTTAGGGTCTGTACTGTAAACTTGTTGTCATAATGACTGATAGTTTAGGGTCTGTACTGTAAGCTTGTTGTCATAATGATTGATAGTTTAGGGTCTGTACTGTAAACTTGTTGTCATAATTATCTGATAGATTAGGGTCTATACTGTAAGCTTGTTGTCATAATAATTGATAGTTTAGTGTCTGCACAAGCTTGTTGTCATAATGATTGATAGCTTAGGGTCTGTACAAGCTTGTTGTCATAATGATTGATAGTTTAGGGTCTGCACAAGCTTGTTGTCATAATGATTGATAGTTTAGGGTCTGTACTATAAGCTTGGTATTATTATGATCTGATAAATTAGGGTATGCACTGTAAGCTTGTTGTCATAATGCGCCCACTGATCCGGGTGTTTACTTTTCGCGTAGCACCGGGTGTCCGAGTGGTCTAAGGCCCCAGATGGCTCAGTGGTTGAAGGCGCTCGCCTTGAAAGATCACTCAAACATCTGACCTCCGTACCTCCCAAATGAATGACAGTGCATCCACGGCCCAAGCTCTCGTGTCTGGAACTGGAGAGACGAAGGTACGTAGCTTGTTTAAATAAACGTTATGAAATCCATTGCAAAAATAAATGATGCTGCTGATAATAACACCGACACACACACACATATATATATATATATATATATATATATATATATATATATATATATATATATATGACAAAGAATGTTTTTCATTTTGTCAAGGTCTATAGCACCGATTAACATATCCTCAAATACATTTTCCTGGAAGCACTACAAAAACACCATTGTCTAGTTGTTGACAAAGTTGTACATATGTTCGAGGTGCCAAAATTGAAACGGGCTTATAAATGTAAGGTAATGTAAGGTTTTAGTACTTAAGTGCTTCAAGAAGAACGGATTTAATAGCATTTAAGTTTTGACATTATTCTAAGTGATTGCTTTGAATTGGCACAGTAAAAAGAAATCCATATAAATATTATGTGACAAGTTTGTATCGTGTATGGTAATGAGGATTTCATTTTATAACCATATTTATACACAAGCATTTTAATTATCCACAGTAATGGAAACGAAACTGAGAAGGGAATTTATTCTCTCCTGCTTTCTATCGATCGATCGATCGATCGATCGAAAGGGAGAATATCATTCTGTATTGGTGTGAATACAATTATGTGTTGATGTAAATAACATTATGTGTTGATTTAAATAACATTATGTGTTGGTGTAAATAACATTATGTGTTGGTGTAAATAACATTATGTGTTGGTGTGGCCTACTGGAGATGAATCATACTCACATTCCTCACTCATAGTTTCAGCATCTTGAAAAAGTTCATCCACAAAATAAGAAGGCCTGGGAAGGTTCCTACAGCGCTCCGTCACCTTTGACCCTGGAAAAATGAGGCAGTGTTGTCTTTGCTCTTATAATTGGCATTATTCGTGGTGTCAGTTGTACAGACAGGTCATTTATATAACTGACCTCATCCATAGTATCATTCTAACGAAACAAGTCATTTGTATAATTGACCTCGTCCATAGTATCAATCTAACAAGACAAGTCATTTATATAATCGACCTCCTCCATAGTATCAATCTGACATGACAAGTCATTTATATAACTGACCTCGTCGATAATATCAATCTAACAAAACAAGTTACTTATATAACTGACCTCGTCCATAGTATCAATCTAACAAGACAAGTCACTTCTCTAATTGACCTCGTCCATATTATCAATCTAACAAGACAAGTCGTCTATATAATTGACCGCCTCCATAGTATCAGTCGAAGAAAAACAAGTCATTTATTTAATTGACCTTGCCTATAGTATCAATCTAACAAAACAAGTCACTTCTATAATTTACCTTGGTATCAAGAATAGTATTTTTTTAAAACTAACTTCATGCACAGTATCAATCTAACAAGACTAGTCATTTTCTTAAACTGACCTCATGCGTGGTCTCAATGAAGCTGATCCGGATGGGGCGGGGGGCGGGGTCTCCGAACCCCCCGCCCAGGCTAAAAAGGTACACAAACAAGCGTACAATCATTTGTCACTTGAAATGTGACCATCGTGTTATTCTTGCGCACGTTTACCTTATGCACACTTTGATTCAATAAACACGTGAACGTTTGCTTTGGTGCCCTTTCGAGGAAAGTCAGGGCCCTATTGAAAATTTGGACCCCTCTCCCCAAACACTTGACCTGATCCGGCCCTGTGATTTATTCAGCATTTTAAATCAGTTTATGGAAACGTCCATTAGGAAACTGGTGACAGCTTTGGGTGCTTTATTTGCCCTTTCATGACCCTCTCTTTGGCAATATGACTAGGCAGTGAACAGAATTGCCCTTTCATGACCCTCTCTTTGGCAATATGACTAGGCAGTGAACAGAACAACTATGCAGGGAACAGTACAGAATACTTTTCCCATGTTTCTATAATATCAGTTTATGTTAACAGGTTGTCAGATTCAAAATTCTACCATGCTTTCAATGCAGAAAGGGAATCCAAAAGGATGACGAAATGTGCTCTTCTGGGATTTTTCAACATAGTTCAAAGCTTCTAGCGTGCCTGTAAGTTCTGCAGTAAAAATGGAAGAAAGCTCCCTCTGTCTCTGTCTCCACTATTGGCCATATTATATCCTCTTTCTAGAGTATATTTAGATGTATCTATCCACAAGTCGCTCAGTCTCCTTGTGCATTTCTATACATATTATACTACTCTACGTACCTATATACACGCGCGCATCTACCAGTCTATCAATGTATCTATATATCTATCAAACAGACTAAACCCATATATGAGATAAGTCTGGATACCGGCATGAAGAGTTCTTGTAGACTTACTTATTCATGTCCATGATACTCCATGTAGACTTATTTATGCGTGTCCATTATATCAAACACACAACTCCATGTAGACTTACTTATGCATGTGCATGATATAAAATACACAACTCCACGTGGTCTTACTTATGCATGTCCATGATATAAAACACACAACTCCATGTAGATTTACTTATGCATGTCCATGATAGAAAACACACAACTCCATGTAGTCTTATTTATGCATGTTCATGACATAAAAACTCCATGTAGACTTACTTATGCATGTCCATGATATAAGACACACAACTCCATATAGACTTACTTATACATGTCCATGGTATAAAACACAAGACTCCATGTAGACTTAATTATACATGACCATGACATAAAATACACAACTCCATGTAGACTTACTTATACATGTCTCTGATATAAAACACACATCTCCATTCATCTGCCGTGTGAATTTTTTAATAATATTATTGGTCTACTAGCTGACGTTCCCAAGACAAATTGCATCTTTTTCAATGACAGAGAGAGTTATAGTTATTATAAATCCATAATAAAAGCGTTTACTTTATGCGGGTAATCATAAACTTTGCAAGTGTGCATGTGTTTGCGTGTGTGTGTGTGTTAAATTATGTCTACCTTATTAAAATTTAAGCATTTATATTTCCTTCCAGCTGCAGTGATTATATACTTCCTTTATCATCCACACAAGTTTCATCATACCAGGACATCCTTACACAAAATAAGCAAACAATGGAATCCGATATTTTCAATTATAATACGCATACTAAAAGAGAGTGCAACCTCCATTACAAAGTTTGAATTAGCAGTTTGTAAGCTAAGTGTAATGATTTGAGTCAGGTATAACTAAGCAGTGTTTTAAAACGAGAAGGCCGCAATTAACCTTGCCGTGGTTTGCACAACTTCCTTTAGTGAATTTCCGCAAACAAAGAGGAACATGGCCCGTACGAATCATATATGACACCATAGGGAAATAATATATAAATCACTGAAAGCATCCCAAACAGTCAAACTTGGCTGTTACAGAGGTCGTCTTATAGGCAAACAAGTCTCGCAGTTGTTGAGTGAAGTAGTGGTCACAAAATTAATCTTTTTCGAAACTCTACGTTAATATTGCTGATCACATTGGTATGTACCCATCCCCACAAAAATTGTTCTTATACCAGGTCAAAAGTATAAATACAAGAAGTAACTGTGACAAAAAGCCAGACTGTGTGAGAATAAAAGGAAGTGGTCATATGCCTGTGTAGAGGTCAGACAGTGTTTTTTCCTGGAAACGTTTCACTTATGGAAATAGGAGAATAGCGTAGTCTCGAAGACACAGAATCCGATCCTCTGTGTTCTGAATTGCCTCGAAATAAGGACTGCTCAAGTAAGCTCTACCGTCGAAGAACACTCTTATACCACGTGACCCAAACATTAATGCGTTAGAAATTATTAAAAATTTATAAAACAAACAACTTTCAGAGAAATTATTTAAAGAGACTGGGCTTAGGTTAAGGAGCGGTCCGAAAGAGAGCCTTAGGTCAAGATCACGTCCAGCATCAAGGGAGGAGGATGCTTTGGCAGTTTTATGTCCAATAACAGGGATGGACACATAGAAACAGTGACATCGTATACTGTACGTCCTAGCTAGTGAACTAGTTTCAAACGGGGTCATTCAAGGACACCCAAAACAGGTGTGATATATGATATTAACAGCCTCAAAACATTCGTACTTAACCTAAATCCGAACTAGGTTATTTCAAGTCACTTCCAAACACATGAAAGACCTCTGGTGTCAACAACTCCAAAGAAGTTCATACATGAAGTTTATGAACCAGATCATTAATCCAGACTCAAGCTCCTGGACAAAATAATATTCCATACAAGGCTTACAGATGCTGTCCAAGACTAACCCAAATACTTTCGAAGCTAATAAAGATCATGTGGAGAAGAGGTAAGTCGACAGAGAGTTGGCTGCTTGCAGAGGATGGCTTTATTCTGAAGAAAGATAATTCTTCATGAATCAAGCTTTATTCCGAAGGAAGATTGGAATCAAGCAATTCAGGACAATAACCCTTTTAATCGTAGAAGGAAAGTCGCCATCCATGCCTGGCGTCAGACGAAATACATTCTGGAGAACAAGTACAACTTCAGTTCAGAAAGGTTGAGTTCCAGAAGTGCCAGGTTGCTTTGAACACACGTATCTTAACTAAGATCATCCATGATGCCAAGGAAAACAAAGGAGATCTGACAGTGTTGTGCTTAGACCTCGCCAACACAGATGTCAGCATTCAATACAAGTTGGTTAATCTCACTATAGAGAAGTATCATGTACCAGAGAAGTTCAGGGACATGCTTTAACATTGCCTCGATAACTTCAAAGTACGCTTCACCTGTGTCAGACATCACAACATCATGGCAGGACTAGAAGTTGGCATCATAACTGGCTGCACGATTTGGTCTGTACTATTTTCGTCTTCAATGAATCTATGTGAAGACAGCAGAGAAGATGAGCCAAGAACCAATTATGTCATCTGGAGTTTGCAACCTCCTACAAGGTCCTTCATGGGTGATATGACAATTACATCCAAGTCAATACTTGAAGGTATGTGGATGTTAGAAGATCGTGGAGACCTGATAACTGGGCCAGGATGCAGTTCAAGTCATTTAAGTCAAGAAATCTTGTACTGAATATAAGGAAGGTGCAAGACAGGTACAGGTTAGAAATAAGAGAGGTTTAAATACAAACAATGAGTGAGCAAGCGGTTTACTGCAAGTGGCAGTATGAGTATGGCAGACATGAAGCTACACTCCAAAGACTGGATGGAATCCAGGGACAAGATTTGGCTACCTGGTACGTTCAAGGTCTGATGTTACCAGCATGGTATTCTACCAAGAATCCTTTGAAAACTTGTAGTGTACCAAGTCCCAATTACTTTCGCAGAAGCAGTTGCAAGAATACTCAATACATTTCTGCGACGATGGATGAGAGTGCTAGTGAGCTTCAGTAGTATCGGCTTGTACAGTACTGGCAGCAAGCTTCAGTTACCGCTATCATCAATGACAGACTAGTTCAATGTGACCAAGACCAGGCAGGTAATGATGTTGAAAGACAATGCAGATGAGTTGCGAGAAGCAGCAGTGGATATCGACATGATGGAAGTGGAAGGAAGAACGTATGGATGTAGACAGGAGAAAGAAACACGGTCCCAATAGTTCATCAGCTTTGTGAGAAGAGGCGAGGCATAAAGGCAAAAGACTGAAACAAGATTCATCCTGACAACAGCGCAGGATTGTGAAATGCAGACAGATAAACAATGACAGCTGAAGTTCATATCGAACATCAGTGACACTATGTAAAGGTTGCCCCCACTGTGAGGTTTTGGTTTTGGGGGATCGGGGGTGGGGTGCTTCCAATATTTATTTAAATTATTGTAGAAGTCCCACCCAGGCTCGATGTTGGTTGGAAGTTGATTTAGCGAAAGTTAGATGTACAGCTCCGAGCCCCCAGTCAGCAATGCCGACGGTTAAATGATTAAAGATACAAAAAGAGTGAAGTTCAATAATAACAATTTAATAACAATAAAATGGTCAATAATTCGAATTTCCCAAATACACTTCTTCCGCTCGACCCTTTACTAGCCTATCGCATCATTTGATTCGTAGTGTGAGAGATTTCCACCTGTCCTTGTGTTATACTCATCTGTGTATTCTTCTCTATCTCCTAATTCCCTCTCTTCCTCCCTGACTCCCTCCAAGTTCCTTCTCCTCCTCCTCTATTTCCTCCTCCAGACTGCTTTCCTCCTCCTCCACCTTCTATCCCTCTTCTCTATGTCGACTACACTTTGTCGACTCCGACTGCTCTGCCAGTCTCACTTTCGTGTCCCTCTTAGAGACTCGGGACTACGAAACTTGCACCGGAAGTTCTGTCCCCGAAAAGCTTCCTGTGAAAACACAAGGATGGTACAATATTTTCCTCAGCGCTCACATCTCACACTACACACAGCCTATCATCAGATAATGGCTATTAAATTCCACCGGTCACGCATTCATTCACACCGAAATACGCATACATTTTTGTACAGTCACGCATTCATTCACACCGAAATACGCATACATTTTTGTATGGTAAACACAAAATAATAAATACAACATTATCAAAGCACGGTATCGATTACTCGTATGCATACAACAATAAATTGCTTCACATCAGTACCTATCCTAATCCCATTATACTGATAATATCACAATAATCAGACGCATCTCTTACATTACAACTCATACAAATATACAAATATTCAAATATCGACGCTCTGATATATTCATACATCTATTGTAACTAATCTTACATGCCTCAATATTTTCCCCAAACTCTAGTTCAAACATGCGTAAACTCTAACATAACGCATTACTAAATGTACTGGTTACTACGAAATAACCTACCAGCGAATTACAATATTAATTCTGACGAGCTAACAATCTACATAATTATCTACGTAAACTCAAATCCATGTCTCAAATACGCATATAAATGAAACACTACAAGGTAATTCTACATGCTAAAACAATCCCAGTAATTAAGTATACATACTACAAATAATTAAAATTATGACGCCGTAATGTTTTGCAAAAATCGAGCAAATAACTTACTGACCTTGTTGAAGCTTTTCTTTCTCTTACAATCTGGTCCTAAGTTTTCCGCCAAATTACGAGTGGCTTCCCCCGGAGTATCCTTACTTCTTCTTATGATCTGTCTAGGTATACTGATAATTTTTACTGTGAGTTTGAGTTATAATTCCGATATAAGTTTTAATCCCACCCTCTATCTTAATTCCGATTAGATGTCGCTGTGGACTGATCCAATCAAACGTAGCGGACAATGTCTTCTGGCTGTCTGTCTACGTGGCGGGTGAGAACACGCCCCGTTCACCCTGCGGGCTTCCTTTGATCTCTGAACCAATATTTAAGGCCTGGGTGTGAATAATACAAGCCTTTGACTAGCGCCTATTAACAATAGTCTGGCTGGCTGGCAACTTGCATAAGGGATTAACACTGCTGGCGTCGATGTTTGTACATGAAACGCGGTAATAATACCCAAGTTTATACATTTTCTGATAGCCGACTGAGTAATCGTGACACACTAACGTCTGACTTAATAATGTACCGTGGTCAGTGGACGTCAACCAGGTGAATTTTTTTTGAAAAGACAGTGACGCGGGAAGCTAGAATGGAGGAGAACTAGGTGAGGAAATTGGCCAAGTATCAGCCACTGATCCACGAGTGCCAGCAGAATGGATGGAAGGCCTGGAATCAGGCGGTGGAATTAGAATATCATGGCTTTGTATCACAGATTACCTTGGGAGTAATCCGGATTACAGGATCTAGCCACACTAATTTAGTTACCAAGGTTGGCAAACAGGTCGAAGAAGCCTCACATTGAAATTGCCGTAAGAGAGAGGAGTGATGGATATTCGGCACCGGGCTGAGACTGATCAACTCAATCATCACACGCATGGACAGCGTTGCGGTCAACGTCGAAATGCCCTCGAAAGGGGATTCCAAATTGATGAGGAAATTTGTTGCAGTACAGAACTCTGTGTGTGTGTGTGTGTGTCTATATATATATATATATATATATATATATATATATATATATATATATATATATATATATATATATATATATAAAGTAAACGTAAACAATTATATCCTTAGTTGATCGCTAACCCTCATATTTGTACATTTGTCGCTAGTTGATAAGCCTTTCTGAGTGTCCGTTTTTATCGTATAACCTTTTTGTGGTGCTATATAGCCGTACAGTGCTGGTGTGTCGTAAAATCCACAATATATCTACTAATGTAAACGTGAAAAGTGTCTACTTCGAAAAATTGTAAATTAATTTGAGCTCTAACTTCACTTACTTTACACAACAACCATAAAAAAAAAAGAATAAATAAATAACATTCAAACTTAAACCCATTATTCTCGAAGCTGCAGATTGGTGCACGTAATGAGCTGACCCACCCAACTCTTTCGGGTGATGTTTGTGCACTATACCGAAACAGACAACCAGTCTAGAAATTCTGTAGTGCACACGTAGAAGGTTGTGAAGGCCAAGCGATTTCTGCGTTCTACTGCACTGAAAACAGACACCGGTGCACACTGAAAAATGGGGACATCCTGGAGCGTTGTCTAGCCGACAAGGCTTCAAAGCTAGTGCTTTAAAGTGCAACACAATCTGAGTTCCATTATACTGGGCTATTCACTAAAGAATATCCTGCACAGACCTGTATATACACTACCACACAAGTAACCGGGTTTGAAAATGACAAAGGAATCTCTAGGTGAATGAATCAATGTAGATAAAAAAAATTGCTATGTTTTTTTCTTCACTTTTTAATGCTTAATTGGGGACATTGTCCAATAAATTTATCTAGCAAGCATAGAAGAGTATTTTCCTTTGACTCTATATATGTAATGGCACGGCTTTCACCTGGAAATTGCCCGTTTTGTTAATATCTAAAACAGAGTAATAATAATGGACCAATCATTTAATTTTTGGAAGGGGGAGGGGGTCGAGGAGGACTTCTTGGAAGGGAGGCGGCCAATGATATTCTCTCGAGCCGCGACATTTTCTTCTTTTACATGAAAACAATTTTTTTATGCCAACCAAAATAGTATATATATATATATATATATATATATATATATATATATATATATATATAATATAATATATTTTAAACATATAAATCAGAGAATAATAGTTTATTAAAATTAAGATCGGATTATTTTCTTCTTAAAATAATACCCGAACCTCCTTCTCCAATTACAATGGAAGGTCCATAATCTGGTTAAGTATTAATGCCATTGGGTTAAATCTGGGATTACGAAGGCTTCAAAATAATTCTTTTTTGTCTCTTGTGTACTTAAATCGTATTGGTAGATTACGTTTCATTTAACCTTGTTATGGTGTAGCTGGGCTCTACTGAGCGTGTTCAAGGAGTTTTTAATTCCCACTCTTTTTTTCTTAAAAAAAGCTTTGAAAACAACGGATTATAACAGCCTACGGCCATCACGCTAACTCGTCCTACAGGTTTATATAAAAAGTTACGAAACTGGTGCATTAGCTTCCCTGTGATGCCAAGTGGCGTGACACGTATTTGGTTTCTAGTGTTACGAGTCTATTCTCTTAAAATAAGTAAAGAAAAGAGTGAAGACAACAAACTTTGTAAAATTTAACAAATAATTTATTTCCCTAGAATACAAAGTGAAAAATTAAGAATAAAGAACTTACGGTTTTACGAATCAAATCCAAAAATAATCCAAGAATTAAAAAATAGAAGTCCTAGTAATAAAAAGTCTGAATGAAACTGAGTTCGAGTCCCGATAAAATCCAAAATGGAAGGCGATGACGTCTGTTGTGGTCAGCGAAGTGCTGTTGTGTCAACAGTCCTTTGTTGAATCACAGAAAATATTATTCCAGTTTTGAATACAGTATAACTTCCAATAACTGTCTTTATCCAAGAATTGTGTCAGAGCACTTATGTATTTCCAGGGAAAGGAATCACTTGAATTCAATAATTTGAAGAAAATAAAAATTCAACCCAAACTGGTCACAACATAATAACAACTTAACGTGTCAATTGTTTGGAGCCCAACTGACAAACTTCTATCGAAAACAATAGTTATACGCTAATTAAGAAGCAAAACAGATTCCCGGATGAGGGTCAAAATTTCATTCTTCTGGAAAAAATAGAAGTCTGTAACAATAGATACATGCTACTTGTCACGTAATCCAGGTATGACCTTGACTTAATTTAATGATTCTTACCCTGAGAAAGAAAAAAATAAAAATAAAAAAATAAAACAAAAAAGTTGTTTACCAAAACTGTAACTGATTTTGAAACGAGGTCAGCAAACTAGATACAGTGTTTCTATTATTAGTTGTTTATGAATGAAATAAAAAAATTTTAAGTCTGGTCAAACAGAACTGAACTCAAATTCTGGACAATGTCAAATCCAGTAAACAAAGTTACATTACAATAGCATGTAATGGAATTTAAAAAATTAAAACTAACAAACAAATAATTAAATTAAATATACATAACACTAGCTCCCAGCCCTAGGGGCTTCTGGGAGGGGTCAGAAAGTCTTAAGGTGAAAAAAGTGTAAGTATATTTTAACCTTAACCACCTAACCCTAACCCTACTGCCACAATATATCTTAGTCAAAATTTGGACATGGATTTGAAAAACATTGGTTCAATTTTTAGGACATTAAGATAAGAAATTCAGATATGCAGAAAACATTGGTCCCTGTGAATACCCTTGCATGTCCGTCCGTCATACATGCACATCTTACACCCTTGGGCTAAATTACACCAACTTTGAATATGCCTGTAATATTTCAAACATGTCACTGTTCATACAATGACAAATTGTGACATCATAATAATAATAATAATAATAATAATAATAATAATAATAATAATAATAATAATAATTATTATTATTATTATTATTATTATTACTGATAGACGCACCTGCAACTATGTGGTAGACCAGTAGGGCAGCCAAGTTTCCAACGTCGTCCTTTTGCACGTGATCACCTTGGCGGCGACCGAGTTGCTCCAGAAGTAAATCGGGACTGACACACTAAAATAATACTATGAAATTTTGAGTGTGGATAATAGTTAACACAAATATGTTTGAAACATTGTATTCAACGGAAATGTACAAAAGAATATTCATTTGAAGTAAACGAATTGTGGATTCTAGTAAATATTTGAAATCTATGGGTATTATGCACAAGTGTAGTAGACAAAAAAATTTCGTAACAAAGTTGACGCTGCTAATGCCGGAATGCATATAACCTTCTCAATGGTTGAATATCATTAAAAGGATTGCTCTTGATTATTATCAGAACTAAATTTAGATCTAATTTACAATTAGATCCGATTCCATTGTGACTTTATTGAGATATACCGTATATACTCCCGTACAACTAGAATCCAACTGCATAGACACAGATCTGTTGCTTCATTATGCGCCAGCAGATCTGTGTCTATGCAGTTTTGTTAGGAATAATAAGAAGAACAAGCGACATAGACCATGATGTGACGAATACAGTCTAATTTATTAACAGCAGGATTCAACTTATATTCGTGTATGTACGGTAATTCATCGTTATTTTCATTGATTATTTATATTATTTCTGAAGTAGTTATAGTTGGTGAATACTGTAAAAACATATTGCAAAATCAATGAAGTATTATTTCTATATGAACTCATCTAAAGCATTCAGTCTAAATTTCGTATTGAATAAACACCATTTTGTACACTTACATTATCTTTGACCGGCTTGACGCGGTGTTCATCTGTATGGCCAGGATCAATTACTGAATAATGTTCTAAATACTTCTTTAACACCGCTTCCAAATCTGCTGCTTCAATGTCAACCCTACCAGCGTTTCTAACGATGCTGTTCACAAGTTGTGCTCGGATATCCTCAATAGTTATGTTTTCCTTGGTAATGACGTCTTTGCTTCCGTTGCAGAATTCACCACTAAAAACGTGTAGAAGCAGGACAGTCGCCATATTGATAAAGTCCTCTTGTTTCACGCCATCAGTGACGTTTGTGTTGAGGATTGCGATGAGCTCAGTGACATTCAGGCACTGAAACATAATTAGATAATACACATTCAGACACTGAAACATAATTGGATAATACACATTCAGACACTGCAACATTGCTGCATTATACACATTCAGGCACTGCAACATAATTGGATAGTACACATTCAGGCACTGCAACATAACTGGATAATACACATTCAGGCACTGCAACATAATTGGATAATACACATTCAGACACTGCAACATAATTGGATAATACACATTCAGGCACTGCAACATAATTGGATAATACACATTCAGGCACTGAAACATAATTGGATAATACACAGTCAGTCACTGCAACATAACTGGATAATACACATTCAGACACTGAAACATAATTCGATAATACACATTCAGGCACTGCAACAGAATTGGATAATACACATTCAGGCACTGCAAAACATAATTGGATAATACACATTCAGACACTGCAACATAATTGGATAATACACATTCAGACACTGCAACATAATTGGATAATACACATTCAGACACTGCAACATAATTGGATAATACACATTCAGGCACTGCAACAGAATTGGATAATACACATTCAGGCACTGCAAAACATAATTGGATAATACACATTCAGACACTGCAACATAATTGGATAATACACATTCAGACACTGCAACATAATTGGATAATACACATTCAGACACTGCAACATAATTGGATAATACACATTCAGACACTGCAACATAATTGGATAATACACATTCAGGCACTGCAACAGAATTGGATAATACACATTCAGGCACTGCAAAACATAATTGGATAATACACATTCAGACACTGAAACATAATTGGATAATACACATTCAGACACTGCAACAGAATTGGATAATACACATTCAGACACTGCAACATAATTGGATAATACATGCTGACTTCGATTACTAAATATTCATCCTTCGTCCAATACACCCCACCTTTTGACAAACGAAACCTTATTTCATGTCACCCTTGATATATATATATATATATATATATATATATATATATATATATATATATATATATATATATATATATATATATATATATATACAATTAGCCGGCTGTTTGAATTATGCTTGTGGATTCAAAATGTTAGCCGGCTGTTTGAATTATGCTTGTGGATTCAAAATGTTAACCGAATATTTCAGTCAGAATGAAATATTACATGATAATTTCAAGACAACGATCTTAGCAACAACAAAGAAATCATTTCGGGTTAATGCAAAGAAAGAAACGTGCTTAATTTCCAAGAAGAATAAAAGAAACATCAAACTTTTGAAATTGTAATAATTATGTACTCTGGTGTTATCTACAGAAGAGTATACAATAATAATAAATACATGGATTTAGGTATCGACGCCAAGTACAAACCCAGGATAACCTACCAATTGCTATAAAGCCATGCTAACTTATGAAATGATATGCACATTATATTGATATAATTAAATGATATGTATATATAATATTGATATAATTATATGATATGTACATCATATTGATATAATTAAATGATATGTACATAATATTGATATAATTAAATGATATGTACATAATATTGATATAATTAAATGATATGTACATCATATTGATATACGCAGAATACATATTTAATTTCCTTTTTTCTCTCGTATACATGTATTTAGAATACAAGTACTTAGCGTGTTGGACCAAAGATCTCACAGAAAATTATAGTAGTCGCTCGCTTAAAAAATATTATACCATAGGAAATCTTCTCTGTATTGATGAGTTCTTTTGAACGTAACTTTCCCCAATAGTTTTGATATCCAAATGTAATTGTACCAAGTACTAACTATTTGTATTATTTGCAAGCGTGCATATATATATATATATATATATATATATATATATATATATATATATATATATATATACACACACACACACACACACACACTATCGGACTTAGTTTGGGGATTTGCTATGGCATTGGTAAGAAACAACGAAATATATATGTATTTCCCATGAATTCAGCATGAATGTGCGTTCACAAAAATCTAATGACTTCGAACTATGAACGGATCACGAACCAACTCGTCCAATCAAATTACAGTATATTAACTTCCTCGTCGTGCTGATGGCTTTGAAATTAAATAAACCACACCTAGTTCTCGTGTACCTATAATTTCTTGCTATACAGTTGCCTCTTTGTGTATCATTCTTGTGATATAGTGGTATACAAAAATGTTACTCAATAATTTCAGTATGGAAACGTGATGCAGGCGATCTTTACAAGATGGATACATAGATACATACATACATACATACATACATACATACATGTGTGTGTGTGTGTGTGTGTGATTTGGATTTTTAACGTAGCATTAACAATTTTTCAGTTATATCGCTACGATGTCTACAGTGTGTCAGTTTATAGTTATGTCTAGCACTTGCGCATTATGCCGCAGACATATAGCATTAAGTCTCACCCAGTCACATTATCCTGACACCAGGCCGACCAGTCCTAACACCAGCCTCCTAATGCCAAGCGCCTAGGGAGGCAGCTGTAAGTACCATTTTTATAAGTCTTTGGTATGACTCGGCCTGGGTTCGAACTCGCGACCTCCCGCATCCGAGGCGGACGCTCTAACCACTAGTCCACCGGAGCGGTCGACATACATGCATACACACACACACACACACACACACACACACACACACACACACACACACACACACATAATACATAAATACATACATACATAAGGTTATATGTTATATGTATTAACGTCTTCGTTTATTTGCTGTGGTAGATTTTAGTGTTTACTTATTTGATTATGGAGAGTCGATGTTGGGAAGATATTTCTCAAAATAAATGACTCGCACAGTACTGTCTCTTGGTTGGATCATTGTGTCTCTTCACAATCGGCTCTTTCCTCCATAAGTGATATGAGAATAATACACACCCTAGTAGGGTCCGACCATCTTTCCACTTTAATGACTATCAATGCTCATCTAGTACCTGGATTGGGTTCTTGCCCCAATGAAGTCCAAAATTTGAAATACAACATCAATCGGTCAGACCTCACTGCCGACGAAACACTGAATTACACTCAAACATCTGCATTCATATTAAACAAGGTAGAGATCCTATACTGCGTTGCGATCTGTACTGATCATGGTTGTAATAATCAGGTGTATAATAAACAGATTAATGGATTATATATATATTAGTAAAAACTCTGTCAAACTTTAGTAAATGTTTAAATTCAAAACTTGGTCAGCGGGTTTTGTCTCAAAGAACTGCATAGCTTTGCACGGAATGCTTAACTTACGTGGCGTAAACCTAGTCATGGACCTCTCAGTAGCCATGGACCTCTCAGTAGCCAAATTCGCAAAACTAGAGCTCAGTTTAAGTATGTTCTTAGATTATTTAAAAAGGAATAATTAAAAAATGAAGAACTAAAACACAGAGCAAATACGCTTGCAACTAAATTTGAAAATTTAGACCAACGGGAATTCTGGAAGCAACAAAACACTACAGCTACTTCTAACAGGCTACCAATCTGCATTGGTGGGAACCAGTTCAAAGCTGCCAATGTGTGTGTGTGTGTGTGTACATAAAATATATATGATCTTTTATGTTTAAAATACTTTTATTTTATATGTGTGTTTTAATTTAGATGTATGGATCATGTAGTCTGAAATTTAAGAAAAAGTTATCTTGCCTTGCTTTGACTTAAATGGATGACGTTTGTCTGGCTAGTGATATGATGTTATCAATCAGACGTCCTCATTTCGAGTTGACATTGAGTTGGGGTGTGACAAGATATTATTATTTTTGTTGTTGTTGTTCAAATCTTGGCGCTGCGCAGACATTTTCTCTAAACCTGCACTGCAGCCACCCTTCAGAGAAGGTGGCTGGATGGTTTACTCACTAATCTTTCAGATATTTACTTGCAGCTTAGGGTTCCCAACATCGTCGTAAGCCAAGGGCGGCAATCAGCTTCGGTTATATATCACCTTTATTACTACTTGTGTTGAGATTTCAGCTGTTTCTCATAATCAATAATGCAAGCAGGCGTAGTCGAAGAGCGTGATGTTTCGTCTGGGCTGATATAACCATAACATTTGATTTAAACATGCAGCGAGGAAGTTTTGGAGATTATTACATTGTTTTGTTGACGATTTTTTTTGTTTATGCGTATTCAAGAATAGCAATTAAGGAAATCTCAGCACATGCAGCCACGGTTCATAACGAGAGTTGCGGAATATCGTCGGCAGCTTGTGACGATGGGTCCCCAATAGTACGTCAGTCTTGTACCTCAGTATTTATATCCCAATTCATGTACATGTACCGGCCAGAAAATCCAAATACTAAATCTAATATATTTAACTTTAATCAGGAAAAATTACGTTTCTCAATTGTGTGTGTGCCTATATATATATATATATATAT